>CAUYPK010079028.1:0-46374 GCA_963574355.1 Loris lydekkerianus | reverse complement strand
CATTACAGATGAGAACAGCAAGCTTAACTGAAACCTTGACACCATCTATGCTGATGGATCCCAGACCATGACTGTGTGATCAGTTTTATCCTGGTTTTCATTTGAAGGAGGCAGCAGTTCAAAAACCAAAGATTTTCTCTGGCTTTAGAAGGACAAGAAGACTGGCCAACTTTTAAATAGTCCGTTGGTCTTAGTTGAGTTTTGTAGGACCCAGTCCCTCCGCCCCGGCTGCTGCCAGGAATTAGATAGACGTGTGAAGAGAGAAGACCAGGAACAAGACCCAAGCAGGTCTTAGCGGTGGAGAACGTTTGCTCCATTCTTGGCTGCGAGAGGGAGACGTGGACTCTGGGAGAAACGCTGTCAGTGTCAGCATTTGTGAGGACAAACAGCAGTGCTTCTTCCAAGTGGGTTTCTGCCTACCCTGCTGCAGCCCCTGTTGATGTGACTTCATTTCTGCCCACCTTGTGTGGGGATGGGTGGGCACCTGGCAAGAGACAGGAAGGGGGGAGGGATAGGATTATTATCACCAGAAACCAGTCCCTGACTCTGACATGTGCGTGCGGGGTGTTGACCAGGGAATGCTTCCAGGAACACACCTGCGAGGGAGTAGAGAGCAGGTAACAGGAAAAGGCTGGGTGGCCGGCCTGTCACAGAAAGACCTCAGTCCATCCATCCTAAAGAAAGCTCTGATACAAGGTAGGTCTTCAGAGCCCTCCCGCCCCCCACATCCAACATCAACCAGGTAGTCATTGGATGCTGGCTGTCGCCACCACACACACATCCCTCACTGGAAAAGGTGTGGAGAGGGACTCAGGTAAGAGCCCTCAAGGAGAGGAGTTGGGGGCTCCACGCTTCACTACAGAGTGAGCGATGTGTTTCAGCCCTGAAGTGGCTTATGCTCCAGTTGATCCAGGAAACAAGATGCGTGCCCTGACTACAGTACAAGGCAGTCCATCTGAGTGTCAGCTGGCACCGCTTCTCTGCTCTACAGCTATGGAGACGAATGACAGACACAGCAGCGGAATTATGAATTATTGGACCCAACCTGCTCAATGTACAAATGAAAATGTTCTGGTGTTAAAATTGAAAGGACATGTTCAAGGTCACATAGCTACTGTGGAGCCACTAGTAAAACCTAGGTTTCCCAATTCCCATGTCCACGTTTAGTGTCCTCATTAGTCCCCTGGCCCCATGGGCAGTGATTACTTTTGGCAGGACTGATCTTGACTAGAACCAGGTAAAGTAGGAAGCAGAACGCCTCCCCCACACAAGTCCTCAATTGCCGAGGAATTAAATTCAAGCCAATATCTTTGGTCTTAATCTTAAAAATGGGCAAAGTCAAGACACAGGACTCGAAAGACTGCTCATGTAAGTAATGGTCTGCCTGTGGGAATGTGGGAGGCTGCCATCTCTTCTGAAGGAATGGGCAGCTCCAACTACACTCGTTTTGCGGAAATGAGAAATGAATCTGTTCCCCAAAAAATACCAGCAAATACATGGGTCAGAAACCACCAGACCACAGTGGTGGCACCCAGCCTGGCAGGGTTATCTGGTAAACCATACTGTTGTCTCCAGGAGGGCTCACCTTCTTCCAAATGACTGCATGACTGGTAAGGGGTCTGCTTTTCTTCTAGCACCTTCCAGCTCATTTCCCCCCATTCATATGACTTCTTCAAACATGCAGGGGAAGAATCTGATGCCTTAGGGGGGCACAGAAAGGGCAGCTTAAACGGCACTGAATGGAGTCAATACGAGAGGTTGAGTCCCTGTTATTCCCTGTTCATTCCTTCAGTCATTTGTGCAACAGATATTTGCTCATCACCTTCTTTGTAACAGGCACTCTTGTAAGCACTGAGGACCTGAAGATGAGTTAGACGTGGGCTCTCAGGAACCAAGCCGTCAGGAAGCCTGGTCTGGTGGACAAGACTGATACGTGAGTATGAGTGAAGTGCAAGTGCTGTGGTTATAAAATGTAGCACGCGCTTCAGATGCAGGACAGCACTGGACATGTCGGGAGTACAAAGAATTTGGGTCACTCATTATTATTATTATTTTTTTTTTTTTTTGGCATAACAAGTCATTTGGCTAGAACTCTCCCCAACATTTGTTAATTCATCCAAGAAATTTACTGGGAGATTTCCATGTGCCTAGCACCGTGCTAGATATTGGAAACATATTGAATGACTCAGCGCTGTTCCCCGAGAAGTCCTTCATATTGAAGAGTTTTAATTAATTACAACATTTATCTGTTTTGTTTTTTGAAGCATACATGGGGCAAGGGCAGTGCCCAGGCACCCCATCCATCCCACGTCATGACTCATCCCAGATCACTCAGGGAGAATGAGAGTCTGGCTTCTTCCTGATCCCAGTCCCTGTGTCTCTTGCTCCAACATCCTATCTTTGTGCTTTGCCCCTTAACTCTTCTGATGCAGGACATCCTCCCAATTTGCTATATAGTGACTTTCTAGTGGTTCTCCTACTCCATTCTCATTTCCCCGGTATCTGAGAAAAACAAACAACAATTTTCCCTCCTGGATGGTTTTTCCCTCCTGCCCTCCCCCACAGCTTAATGACAAGTTTGGGTCACTCTGGCCTATTCTAGAAGAAGCTGTTGCCCCACATCCCTTCCGTGTCTCTGCCTGTTTCCTAGTCTCTGCAGACAGCATGAAGGTAGTACGTATGGGCACAAGCTTATAAATGTCTTTGACACTTTGGAGTTTTTCTCTTCACAAATGGTTCATTTTCCAGCCCCAAGGCTAATATAGGAGTAAGCTATTTTGTAGGGAAATGTGGGTGGCTGGGGTGACATTGTCTCACTAACTCGGCATTGAACAAGGGTGTTATCACATTGTCCCTGTGGAGAGAGATGTTCCCAACATGGGACACTGATGGCCACTCTCCACTGCTCTTCCAGTCTCCCCTGAAAATGCAGGTCTCCCCTCCTGGTTTCTTGTTGGGCCATTCAGCCTTCTGCTGCTATATCCCTCAAGGCCCTGCACCTCCAGCACATCCTCTTCTGCCAATCCTTAATTGCCCACTGCTCTCCACCCTCCGGGGAGGCCCTAGGCCCTAGATAGCAGGCCTTGTCATCCCAGTGTTGGCTCTGCCTCTGTTCCTCCATGGTAGATCCTGCACTCACTGCATATCCTATTAGCCATCATGGGTCAAAGCTTTTCCAGGCATAAAAAGAATGGCAGAAAGAGGGGCCCGGTGGAGTATAAAGCAGTGGTGGGAGGACACAACTCAGAACAGCAGGTGGAGAGCGGTCTGGATCAGCCTTTGCTGCAGGACACAGATGATCCTTGTCCAAGAAAGCACCCTCTGGCCAAGCATAGTACTCGCCTTATGAGCACTGAGAAATGCAGACATCGTCACAGAGCAATGCAATGGACTATGTTCTGTAATTCTTAAGGTAATAACATTTTAGAGACAAACAGTGTTATAAGCAATGCTCAGTGGGCCTATCTGTGAGGCCCAGAACCCTCAGTGCTGGTCTCTAGACCAGCAGCATCACTAACACCTGGGTGCTTTTAAAGGCAGAGACTTAGTTAACCTGGATCTCGTGGAGCAGGGACAAGCAATTGAATGAGCAGCCTAGTGAACCCTTCGAAAGCCTCCACTCAGTGAGACACACCTCTCTCTTCTAAAGTAATGTCCAATGCTTACATTATTAGAAAGAGCCCTATTTTTCCGTAGTCACCTTGTGTTTCTGAGCTACATATGAATATATTTTAAAAGATCAAAAAAAACCCTTCAATTTCATAGAAAACCAAAACATTTTTGCAAATAATCTTTTTAAAGTTAGGACAGATGAAGTCTGTTTTCCCATTATTTCTGTTTTATCTTTGGGTAGAAACATATTAAACTAATTGAGTTGGAGGTTTTTGTTTTCTTTTCATCTTATTTCAGATTGCATTGGGAAAACATTTATTTTATTTATTTATTTTTTGAGACAGCCTCACTCTGTTGCCCTGGGTAGAGTGCTATGGTGTCTTAGTTACAGCAACCTCAAACTTTTGGGCTCAAGAGACCCTCTTGTCTCAACCTTTCAAGTTGTTGGGACTATAGGCATCTGCCACAATGCCTGGCTAGGTTTTTTTTTTCTATTTTTAGTAGAGTTGGGGTCTCGCTCTTACTCAAGATGGTCTCAAACTCCTCAGCTCCAGCAATCCACTGGCCTCAGCCTCCCAAAGTACTAGGATTACAGGCATAAGCCACCATGCTTTGCTTGGGAAAACATTGAAAGAATAATGTTAAGAGCTGCTGCATTAAAAATCACCTCAATGGACATTCCCTTCCTTTTCCTTTTCTCCTTAGCTTCCTGCCAACTTACCTTTTGTACATGGGTCTGTGGCATGCAGTGTTAACAGTCTTTGCAAAGGTGCCATTCAGTAATACTGAAAATAATACTGAATTTGTAAAAATAAAGATAGAATAATGTGAAAATGCCAAAGTCTGCCATATCTGAATGGAATCACCTTTTCAGGCAAATTGAATAAAATCAAAACTTCGTGAACTAAGGGAACTCCAGGAGATGGATCTGATAGGAGTAAAACTATATTCGAAATAATGAGACAAATAATGTATAGGCCAGTTCATCAGAGCGCCTGCTCTGCCGCTCATCTGAAAGGGTCCAGGCCATTCTAAGACTGCTTTCGGCAACAGAAGACAGGACGACAGGCCCATATTTATTCTTCTGTGTTTACTGCTGGTTTCAGGAAAAAAAAAGTCTTCTTTTGAAGTTTTCTAAACCCCTGGAGCTTGTAAGTCTGAGCGAAGTGATAAGATGAAAGGAGACCTTTAAAGACCTTTTATCCACAGAATCAATTTGAATATCTGATGTGGCTTCTCTGGTCTTAAAAAGCAGAGGTTGTATTTTATGCAGGATTCTGCACAACTAAGAGAGAGAGTATCTTGTTCATCATGGGTCCTGGCACCAATTCAGTAAATATTTATTAAATTGATTTAAAAAAATAGGCAGGTGGGTCGGGTGGGTGGGCGCAGTGGCTCATGCCTGTAATCCCAGCACTCTGGGAGGCTGATGTGGGTGGACTACCTGAGCTCAGGAGTTCAAGACCAGCCTGAGCAAGAGCAAGACCCTAATAAAAGGAGAAAAATGAGCCACGCATTGTGGCAGGTGCTTATAGTCCCAGCTATTCAGGAGGCTAAAGCAAGAGAATGGCTTGAACCCATGAGTTTGAGGTTGCTTGTGAGATATGATGCTATGGCACTGTATGTAGGGCGACAAAGTGAGACTATGTCTCAAAACAAAAAAAAAAAAAAAAAAAGGAGGTAATAAATGTGCTAGACATAACGGCTTTTGTCTTAGATGTAAACCCATAGCCAACCTCCCTGAAGTTATATTAAAAATATCTAAATAATTTACTTTTATCATATTCAGTTGAACACTTTTAATTATATTAATTAAAACAATTAATGACTTTGACATGATCTAATCACCCTATTTTGTTTAGAACAAATCCATTCCATTTGAGGTAGACCTAGAACAATAATAAATACATTATTTTGAAATCAAAGTTGCTCCACTCCCTAAACTAAATGTTTTAAAAGAGTTTTGTGATATCTAAAAATAAGTTAAAAACCTCCAAAGCCAAAAAGACCAATCTAAGTCAACATATTTTAGTGAGAGAGGGGCAATTATTAGATGTGATCACAGATTAATTTTTTTTAATTTACAGATCTTTCTACAATACTTAGATATTTCTAAAATATCTTGGTAGAATACTTCATGAAAACGTGTTTATATATAACATTTTTTAAAAATCTCACATGACCAAAGACACTTAAAGTCACATATTTAATAAAACAATTTTAAAGAGTTTTAACTACTCAATATCCTAATCCCCAAAATGTTTTCTCAAGTCAGCCAGCAAGGAACCAAAAGAAAAACCCTCTGCCACTCATATTATTTACTCCATGGTAACCATTTAATTTCGGTTAAAGATAAATTCAATTTGGTGAAATAATTATTGGTATTATATTCTTCTAGATAGTATGTTGCTTCAGAGGCATTTAAAGAATCTTCTCTATCGCTTGAGCCCAAGAGTCTGAGGTTGCTGTGAGCTATGACACCACAGCACTCTGAGGGCAACAAAGTGAGACTCTGTCTTATGGAAGAAAAAGTATCCAATGTACTCAGCCCTACTATGAAGCTAAATTATAGCTTTCACATGAAGGCTATAACCCAACATAGCACAAGAGTAAGGGGAAAGGGTCAAGGAAGGGGAAGGGAGGGGGGAGGCTTTGGTGGAGGGAGGATAAGGGGTAGGGCCACATTTATGGTGCATCTTAGAATGAGTACAGGCAATTGCACTAATGTACACACCTATGATTTAATAATTAAAGAAAATAAAATAAATTTAAAAAAAATTATACTACCTAAACTCTAAACTTAGTATTGATTCATTTCCAAGTGATTCTTCCCTCTTATTCTCTTATTCCAATCTTTTTTTTTTTTTTGCAGTTTTTGGCTGGGGCTGGGCTTGAACCCGCCATGTCCAGCATATGGGGCTGGCGCCCTACTCCTTTGAGCCACAGGCACTACCCTCTTATTCCAATCTTAAATCTCTTCTATCTTTTTAGTTGAATCTTAGTCCTCAGTTTATTTTTGACCTTCTATCTACTTACATCAAAATGCTCAGCAAAAATTAATTTCACCCTCTCTGCCAACATTTTCTTAAAATCTTTTTTGTTTTTTTTTTTTTTTTTAAAGACAGAGTCTCACTTTATTGGCCTCCGTAGAGTACCGTGGCGTCACAGCTCACAGCAACCCCCAACTCTTGGGCTTTGGTGATTCTCTTGCCTCAGCCTCCCGAGTAGCTGGGACTAAAGGCGCCTGCCACAATGCCCGGCTATTTTTTTGGTGCAGTTTGGCCAGGTCCGGGTTTGAACCTGCCACCCTTGGTATATGGGGCCGGCGTCCTACCCATTGAGCCACAGGTGCCACCCCTTAAAATCTTATCTCTAGGTTCAGAAGTTATGTTTTTTTTTTTTTTTTTTTGGCTAAAATGTTCATCCTTGAGAAATAATTATTTTCAATAAAAGGTCACTTTTAAAAGTATTTCAAATATAGGGCATAGCACAAACCAAGAGACAGAAACAAGAAATTGGAATATCGGTCCAAGAATGAGAGCTCCAACTATGCCATGTGGAATTTTGTCACTGTTTGGGAGTCAGTTCAGACGGTGTAAAATGTTCAGAATAGAATATTGTTGGCTGTGAGGTGGGATGAGCGAGAAGGCAGCACACGTCAGCAGGTTAGTGGTTCAAGAGTGTGGATGTTAGTTGGAATATGACTCTGGTACTTATTAGCAGTCTGACCTTGGACTCTTACATTCTCATGTCTGTATTTATTCTTGTATAAAATGGGAATTATGATGACACTTGCCTTTTAAAATTATGAATCTTCATGAAGATTAAATGAGAATTTACATGAAAAGTTTAGAACAGTGTCTGGAATAAGAAAAATACTACGTAAGTGTTGGCTGTTACCATTATTGATTTTCTAGAAACCGATAATGATCTTGACAGTGGATCGTAGTGGTTTTGGTAACCTTCCAAGGCAGAGCCTTTCTTTGTTATCTATTTAAACTGTTGTGCTACTATGGACAGCGAGTGATGAAAAGCCCACTGCTAATTTTTTTTTTTTTTTTTTTTTTTTTTTTTTCAGTTTTTGGCTGGGGCTGGGTTTGAACCCATCACCTCCAGTATATGGGGCTGGCACCCTTCTCCTTTGAGCCACAGGCACCGCCTACCTACTGCTAATTTTTAAGGAGAAATGTCATTGAACATGGTCTTGAATTTGGAGGGTGAATATAAACAGTGCTTCTTAAATTTAGATTTCTCTCCGCACTGCATCTGGTATGTAGAGTATGCAGTGGACAGAGTATATCAGAATATGTGACCAGATCATGAGGATCACCCATGTTGTCACTTAGGGAAAACAATTTGCTCTGGACAAAGTTGTTTGGGGTGGCGCCTGTGGCTCCCTGAGTGGAGCGCCGGCCCCATATACCCAGGGTGGCGGGTTCAAACATGGTCCTGGCCAAACTGCAACAACAACAACAAAAAAGGAAGTTGTTTGTATTTTCTGCTGGCATTTTGGAAGAACTCTGTAATACCTGCAGTGAGGAATACAGATAAACGCCCGAGGAACCGAGATGAGGAAGGTTCGTCAGCAGACTATGGCACAATCCCAGATTGAGAGGCAATCTGCACCTCAGAAGATACTTTCATATTGACCATGAGGAATGTGAATTTATATAACAAAATTCTTAATTTTCAATTTTATTTTTATCAAGACTGAAATAATGAAGTTTTTACAGTGACAAATATTATATTTGACAAAAAGGATACTATTGTCTTCATCCAGCCTTCTCCAGAACTTTGTCTTACAAATTGGCCCCTTTCTCTTTGGCATTTATATTGGCTTTATTTTCCTGGCTTACTCACTGAATTGAAGATAATTTCCACATCACACCTTCTCAGAAAAAACGTTTTTTTTTTTTTTTTTGTTTGTTTTTTAGAAACAGTCTCACTCTGTGGCCCTGGGTAGAGTGCCATAGCGCCATAGCTCACAGCAACCTCCAGCTCTTGGGCTTAAGTGATTCTCTTGCCTCAGCCTCCAGAGTAGCTAGGACTACTGGTGTCCGCCACAATGCCTGGCTATTTTTTCGTTGCAGTTTGGCCAAGCTGGGTTTGAACCTGCCACCCTCGGTATTTTGGGCCTGCGCCCTACCCACTGAGCCACAGGCACCACCCCTTCTGATTTCTTTTTATTAGAAAATAAGTAACAGATGGCTCAGCACCTGTGTCTCAAGTGGCTAAGGCGCCAGCCACATACACCTGAGCTGGCGGGTTCAAATCCAGCCTGGGCCAGCCAAATAACAACGACAGCTGCAACCAAAAAATAGCCAGGCGTTGTGGCGGGCGCCTGTAGTCCCAGCAACTTGGGAGGCAGAGGCAGGAAAATCGCTTCAGCCCAGGAGTTGGAGGTTGCTGTGAGCTATGACGTCACAGTGCTCTAACCCAGGGGGACAGCTTGAGGCTCTGTCTCAAAAAAAAACAAAAAGAAAAGAAGTAACAGAGACTAGATGTGGTGGTGGCTCTTGCCTGTGTGACTAGGATAGCACTCTGGGAGGCTGAGGCTAGTGGAGTGCTTGAGCTCAGGAGATCAAGACCAGCCTGAACAAGAGTCAGACCCCTTCTCTACTAAAAATAGAGGCTCCTGGCGGGAGCCTGTAGTCCCAGCTACTCAGGAGGCTGAGGCAAGAGAATGCATTACTTTAGCCCAAGAGTCTGAGGTTGCTGTGAGCTATGATGATGCCATGGCACTCTACCCAGGTCAACAGAATGAGACTCTGTCTCAAAAAATCACCTGAGCTCACAAGTTTGAGACCAGCCTGAGCTACAGTGAGACCAGTCTGAGCTACAGCGAGACCCCCACCTTTAACAATAGCTAGATGTTGGGCAGCGCCTGTGGCTCAAAGGAGTAGGGTGCTGGCCCCAAATACCAGAGGTAGCAGGTTCAAACCCAACCCCAGCCAAAAACTGCAAAAAATGAAATAAAATAAAATAAATAAAAATAAAAGCAAAATAGCCAAGCATTGTGAGGGGGGCCTGTAGTTCCAGCTACTTGGGAGGCTGAGGCAACAGAATGACTCACTTGAGCCCAGAAGTCTGAGGTTGCTGTGAACTGTGACACCACTGCACTCTACCAAGGGCAACAAAACAAGACTCTGTCTCAAAAAAGAAAAAAAAGAAAAGAAAACAAATTGGTAATAGAGCCCATGTGCAGTGGCCCAAATGCCAATAATCCCAGAACTTTGGGAGGCTGAGGTGGGAGGATTGCTTGAGGCTAGGAGTTCAAAACTAGCCTGGGCAACACAGTGAGACCCCATCTCTGTAAAAAATTTTTAAAAATTATCCAGGCATCATGGCACATGACTATAGTCTTAGCTACTGAGGAGGCAGAGGCAAGAGAATCATTTGAACTTGGGAGTTCAAGGTTGCAGTGAGCTATAATCATGCTATTGCATCACTGTACTCTGTATGCCAACCTGGGCAACAGAGCAAAACTCTGTCTCTAAAATAAATAAATTAAATATCAGCAGTAATTTACAAGCATTTGTAAAATGCAAATTTTGCAAGTTTTTGCGTGCACTGAAAACATACGAGCAGTGCCAAAAAAGTGTATACATGTTTTAAGAGATGTTCTCTATGTGTCACTTTTTGAAGTTGAGTTGTATTACGGTAGCAATGTGTAGTATGATGTTTGCTCAGAAGATGGCCTTAATCAAATGAATGCTAGGACAGTTAAAGAAAATGGTGGAAGCATGGTGATTGTTTAAGGAGTGCAAAACCATTTGGAAGTGATATTTGGAAGAGCAACAATAGTGGACTCATGTGCATGCAACAGAAGCTCCAACACAAATGATAGCTGCATGCATTCATGATGAGTTGAGACATGCGGTACTGTGTGTGACGTGCACGGGAAGACGCTGGAGGCCTTGCACAGTAACAAGTCCTGCTGCTTCTGCTATGGTATTGCAACAATTTGCATACTTGCCACAAGCATATGACACATTCTTAGACCAGAAAAATGGAAAGTTTTCATCCCAAGATTATTACACATACTGATTGAAGACAATCCTGATTGAAGGGTACAGTATTGTGAATGGCTCCAAAACATGGTACAAGAAGACGAGGAGTTTGTTGGGAGAATAGTTTGGTCTGACGAAGCACAGTTTAAGTTGAACTGAACAGTGTACTGACATAATTGTCAGCTCTAGAAAATTCCCACATTCATGTGAAAGGCAATTTACCGGCCTCAGAGTCTGGTGTTGACTGCCATTAAGAGGACTAATTGGGTCATTCTTTTTTGAAGTTACCGTTACTGGTCAAGTGTACCTAGACATGCTACATACCTCCATTACACCTGCAATTTGTACACTTTTGGGAAATGATCATTTTTACTTCTAACAAGATTGTGCCCCACTGCACTTCCATCATGGTGAGAATTTGCCAAATAATGAATAGGACAAAGGAATGTACATCCTTTAACTTCTACCTATGGTGATCCTTACAGGATGGGGTATACTGTGGATAACGGGCTACTCTGGTGGTAGTTTGGGAAGAAATTGAAACAACATTGACAGCAATACAAGTGGATACTTTGGTCAGTGTTGTTCAAGCAGTAGTTTGCCATAATCAGAAGTGCCTGGATGCTGATGGTAACCACTTTGAGTACCTCTTGTAATTGCATAAGTCAAATATGACTTGTATAGATCTTTTGTTATTGGTATATGTAGAACATTACAATTTTAATACAGTCCTTTCCTTTCTTAACATGTGTATACATTTTTTGGCACCCTTTGTACAGATTCTGTTCCACATATAAGTCAATCTCAGTGTTGGCAGTATTTGATGAACAATATAAAAACTGAGTTACAAATAGAAATAAATGAATTTAAAAAACAAAAACTTAACCTTTTTTCATTAGAAGCTATTAACTTGATAAACACACAAAAATATTCAAAAAATTATAAAAGTTTTATTTTGAAATGGTGTCACCATTTCTTCATTTATACACACCTGCCTCTGCAAAAAAAAAAGACCCAAGTGGTTTCTTATTATGAGTCAGAGTCTCATTCAGTTACCCTGGGTAAAAGTGCTCTGGCATCATAGCTCACAGCAACCTCAAACTCTTGGGCTCAAGAGATCCTCCTGTCTTAGCCTCTCAGTAGCTAGGACTACACGCGCCACCACAACACCCGGCTAGTTTTTCTATTGTTTGTGGAGACGGGGTCTCAGAGCTTGCTCAGTCAGGCTGGTCTCAAGCACCTGAGCTCAGGCAATCCACCTGCCTTAGCCTCTCAGAGTTTTAGGATTACAGGTATGAGGCACTGCGCCCGGCCCAAATGGTTTCTTTGTGCTTTGTAATAACTTACATTTCCTTACTTACAGGGTGTGATTGCTTCATATAAACCTTCCAATTTTTGCCTCAATTCACAGCTCACTACTAAAATATTACATTCACAATTTCTTCTACCTATAGGAGTGGAGTTTTTAAATTGTCACTTTAACTTAAATTACTTGAATTTGCCTCCTTTAGGCTAGGAGAAAATATAAAAGAGACATCCAAATAATTGGGGTAGAACTCTTGGTTCTAAGATCCATATTTCAGTATTCCAGACCTTGGACCATAATATCAAAAATATGAACTAGAATAAAATTCCAGGAAATAACAGATAAAATGTTACATTCATGTTGTACCAAAAGCAGTTTAGTTTGATTACTTACCATAACTAACATTGGGTCCTCACACCCCAGTTCTCACCTGTGAGTGAGCCAGACCAGTTAAGAGCCTATCAGACTAGAGCTATGTATATTGAAGTTTGTACTGTAGGTGAAGAACATAAGAATATGAATCTGGCTGTAATATAGGACAGTGGTACAGAAGCTCTCCTCTCCTCCCAAAAGAGGAAGAGAAATTTTACTTTCTTAGTGTAAACAAATTCTACTTGGGAAGGATTTTACCCTTTGGAATATAAATGCATGTCTCTAGGGGAAGACAAGACTAGGGTCTCCAGATCAACAACTGGAGATGCCTTCACGGGGATGTCTCATTCCTGCTTGCAAGGTTCACACTGAAGGATCCTTGTGTTATAGACTGAATTGTGTCTCCTCAAAATTCTTATGTTGAAGCTCCAAATCCTAATGACTGCATTTAGCGATAAGGTCTTTGAAGAGGTAATTAAGGCTAAGTGAGGTCATAAGGGTGGGGCCCTACGCAGACAGAACTGGTGTCCTTATAAGAGGAAGAGACACCAGGGATAGGTAAGCACAGAGAAAGGATTATGTGAGAACACAGCAAGAAGGTAGTCTCCAAACCAGCAGGGAAGGCTTCAGGAGAAGCTGGTCTCCTAGCTGGTCTCCAAACCAGCAGGGGAGGCTTTAGGAAAAAGCCAACTTGCTGACACCTTGATTTTGGACTTCCAGCCTCCAGAATTGTAAGAAAGTAAGTTTCCATTGTTTAAGTCACCCAGTCTGTATTATTTTCTTACAGCCATCCTAGCAAGCTAATATACTTTGGATGGTTTCTCACTATCGATTCAGTCATAATTTAACTTCAAGGGTTTCTCTTTCACCATAGGCCCCAAATTTCAGGAAAATTTGCCCAGAGCTCTAATTCTACATAACCACAAAATATTTTCTTTACAGTTTCATATTATCCTTTAAAGAAACTTCAAATTGTAACCACTGAAGAAGCCAAATATAAATGTTTTAAAAATAAGATTTTGTAATAAAAATTTTCAGTGATATTATCTTATTACTTTTTCTTTAGAGACAAAGTCTCACTTTATTGCCTAGGCTGGAGTGCAGTGGTGTGTTCATAGCTGTGAAATTCTCAATAATCCAAGAATAATCAAAGGCAAAGTGTCATGCCTCTACCTACCCTTCCCTTTACCTAGGTTATTAATGAAAAATACAAACAGATCAGGCATGGTGGCTCTCACCTATAATCCCATCACTTTGGGAGCCCTATGTCTAAAAAAGTTTTAAAATTATTAGGGCATAGTGACCCCTGATTATAGTCCTAGCTACTTGGGAGGCTGAGGCTGGAGGACTGCTGGAGCTCAGGAGTTCAAGGCTGCAGTGAGCTATGATCATGTCATTGTACTCCCGCCTGGGCAACAAAGCAAGACTGTCTCTCTCTAAAAAAAGATACAATAATTAAGGATGGCTTCATTTAAAAAAGAAAAAGAGGTTGTACTCTCACACTGACCTGAAATATAAAAAAAGAGAAAAGGTTTATATAAGTACATGTGACTTGAAATTACCATAGTTATTACTAATTATGCCAATCTCCTATAATTTTAACATGACTGATTTGAAAGTAAATTCATCTCTTAATAAAAAGGAAAACAAAGTATTTCATTAATGTTTTATTTTTTAGAGATCGATTGTGTAACAATCATTTTAAGCATTTAAGTAATCCTTCACGTAAATGTCCAGAGAATCACGTCAAATATATTCCAAATACTTATACAGTGCATAAAAATTAATGTTTAATGTACAACTTTTAATAAGTTAATAAAATATAACTAAACATTTCACATACACTTGAAACACTTAAACAACACAAAACCAGAAGGCTAATGATAGATCTTCCAAAAATGATAGTAGTAATGATTGTGCCCTATTTTTAATTCAAATCTGTACATGGGCACAATAATTTCTTAAAGATTTTAACAATGACAGCTTTCAACATTGAGTTTTTTTCAATTTATACTAATTCTTATCAATGCAGTATCAGAGAACAATACAGATTCATCAATATAATTCCAAAGTGGAAATTTATCAAATATGCCAAACTTTTTAAAATATCAAATTTTGTTTCAAATTTGCATTTTCCTAACTTTATGCATGTAACAAAAAGATTAAATTTCATTAACTATTACTGTAAAATTAAACTTTTCCAACAATTAAGGTCATTTCAAGGGAAATAAAAATAGGCTTTAATATTTGTATTTTATATTAGTGATTTAACTGTTCACTGACTACAGTACTAAATTTTAGAGACTTAATGATAATTCCCTACTAATTATACCAGTACTTTGTTTATTTGCATCCTGCTATTTAATCATTATTCTTCCCACAAAATTGTTATAAAGTTGTATTGTCTATGTTGAAAATAAAAAAACTATTAAACTCGGGCGGCACCTGTGGCTCAATGGGGTAGGGCGCTGGCCCCATATGCTGGATGTGGTGGGTTCAAACCCAGCCCCGGCCAAAAACTGCAAAAAAAACAAAAACAAAACAAAGCAAAAAACTATTAAACTGTAGTTTTCTTCTAAATGATTCAAGACTTCATATGAGCTATGCAAATTAATATTGTTGATCCTTTATTATGATCTCTCTAATGATACACTTGGGCAAAATATTTTTAAGAGATAATCATAGAATTTTTACTACAAAATGCCCATTTCTCTTCCTCACAATAAAACAAACATCAATGATAGTAAATGGAAGAACTCTTAGTCCCAAACCAAATGCTGATTACATTAAAAAATTGGCACTATCAAATCAGGCAGATAAAAGCTGAAATAGAAAAGAACATGGCCTATAATAAGTAATTATGCTTTGCTATCTACCAAAAACATTTTTTTTAAAAAGTCTCAGCAGTCACACTTATGAACTTCCCTTCTGTAAATAAAATGGCTCTCATCAAATGTATTAATCATAGCTTAGATGAAATTATTTTAAAGATTTGTTTTCTCTCTCTAATATTAAGGTAAAACATTTTGGAAATGGGCACAGAACATTCCCACTAAGTGTTTATTTTTAGCAGGGTTTGTGTTATATAGCTTTAGTAATTCTTAACTACTTGAAAAAACATAATCCTCCAAAATACAAAAACAAATTCAGTCATTTTTAAATTTTATTTACTTATTTATTTTATTATTTTTGACACAGAGTCTCTCTGTGCCCTGGGTAGAATGCTGTGGCATCCAAGCTCACAGCAACTTCAAACACCTAGGCTCAAGTGATCCTCCTGCCTCAGCCTCCCAAGTAGCTGGCACTACAGATGCCTGCCATGACACTCAGCTAGTTTTACCATTTTTGGTAGAGACGGGGTCTCACTCTTGCTCAGGCTGGTCTTGAACTCCTGCACTCAAGTAATCCACCTGCCTAGGCCTCCCACAGTGCTAGAATTATAGGTGTGAGCCTTAATTCTAGCACTTAGTCATCTTTTATATTTAGTAATGATCTCAACCATTTAGTATAAAGCAAAATACTTTTTTGGGTTTCTGTTAACAAGGCAAAATAAAAGTCACATAGAAAAAAACTAAATACTAAGATAAAACTTTTGTAGGATATAATTCATCCTTATAGTCTCCCTTTTACCAATAATGTCTTACCTACCCTTTCAAGGTTTCAAGTGCAATGTAGTACTATAAATGCAGAGGTTTCCCATTTTCTTTTTTATTATTTTTTATTTTTTGAGACAGAGCCTCAAGCCGTCACCCTGGGTAGAGTACCGTGACATCATAGCTTACAGCAACCTCAAACTCCAGGGCTCAAGCGATTCTCTTGCATCCACCTCCCAAGTAGTTGGGACCACAGGTGCCTGCCACAACGCCCGACAATTTTTTGGTTGCAGCCATCATTGTTGTTTGGCGGGCCCAGGCTGGATTCGAACCCACCAGCTCAGGTGTATGTGACTAGCGCCTTAACTGCTTGAACCACAGGCATCAAGCCGTTTTCCAGTTTTCATCATTGATTTTTTCAACTTTTTTTTTCAGAAATCTTTAAACAATTCCATAACTATTATTTTAGATTTGTGATTATGAACAGCCCACAGTTTTTGGATTACAGTCCATTCAAGATTTTACTCTGTTCAGAAAAACAAAAATTATATATACAGAGTATTGCAAACCAATTTAGGGGTTTCAGGGGCCCAGCCCCACTGACATCTGTTTTGGATAAAAACCTTTGCAATAAAGGGATGAAATCCAACAATAACTTTACATTGTAGGTTTAGATTTAAAGGGTTAATATAAAAATATAAAGCACTCTATTTAAGGTGTCAAACAAACATGATTAATCACTCAAAATTAAAATATTTACAATGGAGAGAGTTTGTGGTTTTAGTTTTAGCTGTAACCTTTTAAAACTCAGGCATATACATGTTATAACCAACACACACACAGAGATACTGTGACATAAAGAAATATATGTTCTATCTACTATTAGCCAGTAAACATATAATACATTAACAGCAGGAGTTAATATCTACCCATTTTATTAGAGGATAGAGTTTAACTTTTCAGAATTAATCATTCAAGAAAAACACATACGAAAATAGGGTAGTATTTTCTAGTATTACATTGATTAGATTCTCAGATTCAGGCAGATCATTTTTAAATAACATTAATGATTAATGTATGCAACATGGTTGTTAGCTACTAATAGTCTTTTTTTTTTTTTTTTTTTGAGACAGAGTCTCAAGCTATCACCCTGGGTAGAGTGCCATGGCATCACAGCTCACAGCAACCTCTAACTCTTGGGCTTAAGTGATTCTCTTACCTCAGCCTTTCAAGTAGCTGGGATTACAGGCGCCCACCACAATGCCTGGCTATTTTTTTGTTGTTGCACTTGTCATTGTTGTCTTACCTGGCCCGGGCCAAGTTCGAACCTGCCAGCCCCGGTTATGTGGCCGGCGCCCTACTCACAGAGCTACGGGCGCCACCCATATTAATAGTATTTTTTGGCATGCATTGTAAACTCTACCCAAATTAGCAATGACTACAATTAAAAATAAGTTTTTGTTTATTTCTAGAGTAAATGCAATTAATGGCTTTCGCCTTACAGTTAAGGGCTTAAAATATATTTTAACACTTCAAGTCGTTAAAGATGTATAGAACTTAAAACTATGTTTTAAAGTATGCATAATTTGGAATAATATAAATGGGGAAAAAAAAAGGTTGCTAAGGCAATCCGAGCTTCTTAATCTGAAAATTAAAAATCAAAATACGTTTCATGTGTAAGAGTTAAGTGGGCTCTTTTCTTCATTTATTTAAGTAGACATTTTGATTGTAATACATGATAATGGACAAAGTACCGTAATCTATAGTTTGGTGCAGCCTCCTTGCCTCTAGGACAGTGGTTCTCAATCTCCCTAATGCCGGTTCTCAATCTCCCTAATGCCGCGATGTATTTTCATTGTTACAAAGGGGTCGCGACCCACAGGTTGAGAACTGCTGCTCTAGGATGAATATTTTTCCAGGAGACATGGATGCCCAACACAGCCTTTCCAACAGCACTACATGAGTTCTAGAGACCACTGCCCTTATTTTTCTTCAGATGCTATTTTCTCCCACTCATTTTATTCTCCATTACTTATAAAAACCCCACTTTAAATTTAATGTATCTTATAAAATTAACAAAATCAGGCATTAGTATATATTTTCCTACAAACATAAAATTAAGACTCATAACTTAATCTCCCTTTTTTGCTAACTTCTGAAGGATTTATGTAATCTCTAATGTGTCAAAGTAATACATAACAAAATATGCAAAGAACCTTATCACTGGATGTACATGATATGTTGGAAATTGCTGAAGTACTCCAAAGCTTAATTCTTCTGGAACAGCAACTGTCCACTGGAAACTCTAGTTTACAAATAAAAGGCTGAGTTTTCATAAATGAAAATACAGTACCTGATTTGGCATAAAATAACTGTGAGCTCTTTTTCAGTAGTAAAGTGCTGAATTAGAAACATTGTTCTACCACATGATTTATTTGTCAAAGGCACACAATGTCTTTGTCTCTCTCTTTAAAATATTAGTTTTTTAAATTATGAAACTATTCATTTAAATTTTACTTAATTGGAAAGCTTTACTGTTTTTTCTTTCCTTAATTAAAAAAAAATACTTGAAGAATAAAATTCAGTTTTTATTTCCAGAACTTTTCTGTGAACATACATACAACACTAAATTTGATCCCCTCATTAGCTGTCTATGTGCCATGAAATGCTTGTGACAAAAAACATATGTAAGCTTTAGGTTAAGCGTTAACAAGGAATCAAAATATCTTCCCAAAAGGGGGGGCAAGGGCAAGAGGAATCAAGAAATTAAAAGTCATAGCTTTTATTTTATAAAAAATAGTGTGAATAATTTTCTTACAAATCTTTAATGCTTACAAAAGCAGGAAATACATTTAAAATAGTCTTTTAAACACAGATTGATTTGTACAATGTGGTTATGGTCAGAAAAATAACAACTAAAATGACATTTCAGTAGTCTACATCCTCTTCTCAGCAAATACCAGGTAAAATTTAAGCAATTTACAATTCAAATTAAGACCTTAACTGCCAACAAAGTCAGACTAGTTGTAGATAGCAGCTGAATATCAAGCTCATTTCCATTTACTATATAGTACCAGATTTTAAATAGAGTTCAATGATAGGTATCAGTAACAATACTTGGCTGCATGGTCACCACCCATGACTACTGAATTGCAGCTTAAAATTTGCTTTGGTCAGTTAATTAAAAAGATATAAATCAAATAACAAGGCCAAAAAAAGTTTTTTTAGAACCAATTTCCTGACCTTAAGTAAACTTTAAATACATCAACAAAGCAAGGAAAAATATGATCAAATATACAAAGAGGTCTCTATCTTTCGATCATTTGGCATTTTGTATTAATTTCCTCGCTTAAAATAGTATTTTATAGTCCTGTGCATTGATTATCATAGCTCTCTGAATTAAAACTAAACTACAATTACCTTTCTAGAATGTCCAGTAGTGTATACATTAATTGCTCCTTTTGCACTTCCATGAAGATGGTCCTTCATCCTGTAACTTTTTAAATTTTGGACCAAAAAAGAACCACCAACTAAATCCAATCAAAACACAAATAATGGACTCCACATAATAACCATCCAGTGTTGTAACACATGAGCCACCAAGTTTTTTGCAAAGCTGTAAAAAGAAAATTATAATAAATATTCCACAATTTCAAAATGAAAGAATCCAGTAATTACCATGTTTCTACTTTATAAAGTATTGATCAAAATATATTTTTCTGAAAATATTTCAATATTTCACTTAATTCCAAATGACAAAATATGTTATTATATCTTAATCTCTCTAATGCTGATGACAGGATTAAAAACAATTTTCAAATCTTGTTCTAAGCAAGATGCAGCTCTTCATATTTGCAAATGTAAAGAAATTTCTAATGAATCTACTCTAGCAAAGGACTAATGTGACTCTGAAATAATTTATCAATAAACCATTCAGTTTTAGCTATAATTGTTATATGAACAGCCAATGGAAGTTCCTTTTCCCCCTAACATTATAAAACTTAGCTACTATATTAATTATACATTTACACATCTATTATTTATGTCTAGTGCCTACTGTGTAGGATAGTGATCCCCAAAGTGTGGGAAAGATTGCCTCTCCAATGCTAAGAAGCACCTTTCAGTGAGATACTCTTGCTGATTTGAATATATTATCACCCCCAGTTGTGATGAGAAAGAAAAAATATAAGTAGATTTCTACACTAGCAACTATAGACAGATATGATTTAAAGAAAATATATAAAACTTCTAGAGGCAAAACAAGGAAATTAATACCCTTTTTGTTTTTTGTTTTAAAAGATAAGGTCTCCCTCTGTTGCCCAGGCTGAAGTGCAGTGGTACAATCAGAGCTCACTGTGGGCCAGCAGTTCAAGGCTGCAGCCTCCCAAATAGCTAGGACTACAGGCATGAGCCACCACACCTAGCTCTACTATCTTAATATAAGCGTAATGTTATCTAAAATCAAAACATACCTCAACAGCATCAGGTGCTCGACAATTCTGATTTGATGCTCCTGCACACTCTTTCACGGTGAGGGGATCCACCAGCCAAAGAGCTACTGTCGAAGGCCAGTTTCCCCCTAAATTGGATACAGTATTTAAAAGGGTCATGTATGTTCCTCCAATAAGTGGATCACTAACTTTTGCATTGAAAGCCATTATAGAAACGTACATGCTGTACAACGTCACCTGCAGGGAAAATGTAAAACATCATTAATGTGATTAGACTTATACAGCTATGGTCTAAATTAAGAACATCAAAATCATAAACCTAAATTAATTTTCACAACTGTTATTAAACTCAATTCAACAAATGTTTATCTAGCATCTCTGGTAAGCCAGGCTTTAAGATAATGGCAATACAGGGCGGCACCTGTGGCTCAAAGGAGTAGGGCACTGGCCTCATCTGCCAGAGGTGGCAGGTTCAAACCCAGCCCTGACCAAAAACTGCAAAAAAAAAAAAAAAAAAAAAGATAAAGGCAACAATGTATAAAAACAGACCTTCTATGAACTCTATGAATTTATTCTAGGCTGGTAAAACAGGGATAAACAATTATGATCAAATGTAGTAAGTACTGTAAATACAAGTACACATATCAGTACTACTGGGGCATAAATAAATGAGAGATTAATATCACAATGAGTAGTCAAGGAAGGCCCAATAGAGAAACTGACAGGTGAGGTGATATTGAAGAAAGCACATAGAAAAAGGGAAAATTTCACATTTATGCTACACCTAAATATATAATATATTGTATATATGTGTATTTATGTTTATACTTATTATACATATAAACACTCAAGTATTCAAAGAAATATAAATTCATAATTATATTTTTCTCCTATATATACATAAGAAAAATAACATTTCAAAATTTATGTGATAATCTACAAAGAAAAACCTCCTTAAGAGGCAAAACGTGCTTAAGAGGGAAGAACCAACTCTCCACTTAGGAAGATGGAAATAAATTGTATTTCTAAGACAGTATTCCTTTGAAAACTGTTCCACAGGATGTTCATACAAAAAGGAGTTCCAAAGTCAATTAAGACTGGGTGATGTTAGGTCACACAAAATTTAAAAAGTTTCTTTCACTGTAGGTATTCTGAAATCTTTAGGATATAAACTCCTTGAGGACAGGTATTTTGGCATGAATTATTCAGTTATATTTCAGTACTGAGGATGGCTTTTGGCAGGGAACAGGTGTTCGCTTAGTATTTATCAAAGAAGCGACTGTAGGGCTAGGTGTAGAGGAGTTATGTCATGTACTGCTTCTCAAATTTACTTAGCCTTGTGCCTTCGCCCCAACAAAGCATCTGGTTGAGTTCACTGACTACACTTTGGGAAATAATCAAATAAAATCCAAAGCCAAACAAGTAATTTTTGGACTATAACATCATACAGATAAACAGTAAAGCATTCTCTGAGCTAAAGCACTCCTTTTAACTTCCATTATGTTCCTCATATTAACTAAAAACATGCAAAACAGAAAAAAAAAATTGAGCGTGGCCTCAATGATTTTATAAATATACAGCTTAGTCAGACAAGATCTACTGTAGAATTCTCCTAAATGATTTACTATATGTATAAAACTACTAAGATTTCCTAGAAGCTGTATTTTTAGGATTCAGTTAATAACTAAGACAAAGTGAATAAATACAACTTTCAAAGGGTTTAGAGGAGGTTCAACAGAAAAATCTAAAGTGACTCTGAAATAGTATTTAGAATTAGCAATAATTATAGTTGAGTCCCAAAGGTTACTGCTGGGTCTCTTGTTATTCACTTGAGTCACTTGCTTCCAGAATAAAAAAACTCCATTCTGCAAGAGCAGCTTAGGTGAAGCTAAAGTAGAAATTACTTCTTTTAGAGATTATAAATTTATTTAACAAAAAGAGAAAAAGCAATCTAACACATGGCTTTTGAAATCACAAAGAGAATGTCATAACTTTAATACAGAAGCTAAGCCAGGAACCTGGGACCTCTAATCCAGTAGCCATCATTATTTCTCAATACTTTCTGAAAAGATTTAGGACTTAAAGAAACAAAGAATCCTAATCTAGGGATAAAGCAAGGAATGCTTAGCAAGAGTAGAATTAGCTGGCTTTGGAATCAATTCTGAAATGTAACAAATACTAGTTGAAGGAATTTTAAAAAAATGAAAGAATGAATAAGGAGCTCTCTTTTTCAGAGAAAGTGAACAGAACTCATTATATCAAAAGCCATAAGGTTTAAAATAATTTTAAAGCCATCAAAAAATTTCTTCAGCATCAAATTCATAAATCTTAAAATTTATTTACATCCTTTTTAAGCAACTATAGAAAATTTTCTTCATTTTACACAAAACAGTTTACTTTCTGAGAAAACCACATCAAGATTACCTGATGCAATGCATAACTCAGCAGCACTACTATATAGTAATATATGGGGAATCCCCCTTGATGTTCCACTTTAGAAGTCCACCATACCAGCAGGGCATATTCTAATCCAAGCAATAACCTGTAGGAAAAGAAAGAGACACTGAGTTTACTTCCATTTTAGGTTAAACAACAACAAAAACAAAATACCACATGAAAGAAACCTGTTAAAAGCCTGGTAAGTGGTTAAAATGAGATAAAAGGGCATATGAATGTTACTGAAATTGAAGATACTTTTTTTTTTTTAAGAGACATACAAAGTGTCTGTATTATCTTTTTTTTTTTGGCCGGGGCTGGGTTTGAACCTACCATCTCTGGTAAATAGCGCTGGGGCCCTACTCCTTTGAGCCACAGGTGCCGTCCATGAAGATACTTTTCAAGAATTTTGCCATATATACTCTACACTCAGATATTAGTGATACTCATTTTAACCTTTTTTTCCTTTCTTTCTTTCTTTTTTTTTTTTTTTTTTTTGAGACAAGAGCCTCATGCTGTCACCCTGGGTAGAGTGCCATAGCATCACAGCTCACAGCAACCTCCAACTCCTGGGCTCAAGCGATTCTCCTGCCTTGCCTCCCAAGTAGCTGGGACTACAGGCTCCTGCCACAACGCCGGGCTATTTTTTGTTGCAGCCATCATTGTTGTTTGGCAGGCCTGGGCTGGATTCAAACCCACCAGTTCAGGTGTATATGTCTGGTTCCTTAGCCACTTGAGCCACAGGCACCCAGCCTTAACCTTTCTTATTTAGCAAGGTTTTATTTCATTTTTACCTGTAGGGCATGGCTTTGTAAAATATATTTAGTGGCTGGGGACCTGCAGTGTATTTGCTGATGATCAGAGGCAATATTATCTGCAGAGGAACCATTGGAACTGCCAATAAAGCTAAATGTTCTTTGGGTACTCCCTCTTCTACCAATTTCAGTCCTGTTACTGCATCTGCTGCGGAAAAACCAATCTGCAATATAAAAACAAAAAAGTATTTTAAGTTATGACTTATGAAATATTTTACTGCAAGCATATGTAAGTTCCTAAAAAAACCTTAATTTCATTGACACATAACAGTTACAATTACCATATTAGCGTAGCTGGTATAAGAACCAATTTACAGAAGGCCCAACTCGCCCAATAGTTTATTAACAATATTTAGGGAAAACTGAAAATTCAGTACTTGTAAGAAATGTAGATAGCTCTAAGTGCAACTAAATTTCCACTTCAATAAACTCCAACCTTTCTTAATAAATAGTATCAAAAATCTAAACTTACTGATTTGTTTACTTTATGTTTAAAAGAAGATAAGACTTTATTTTGTGCAAAAAGTGTGAGATTATATTACAATTTTTAAAAAAAGTTATACTCTAATGCGTGGAAGGGAGCACAAGAGCAAAGTGCACCTGAAAAAAACAAACAAGTACAAACACGAATTTCACTTACATTTTATCCATTCTCTTTGTAAAAATAAGATCTACAAACTGACTTCATCATTAACTCTGTCTTAAAAGTTGTATAGTAGGGGATTAGAACTCTGTCACTGCTGATAGAAGGGAAAACTGGCTCAACCACCTTGGAAAACTATTTTGCAGAATATACTTGTACTATGTATTTCCTATGTCCCAACAAGTCTACTCTTAAACGTTTTTACCCATAAGAAATGTGTACCTACGTCCACTAAAAGTTATATACACACACAGCTCGGTGCCTGTGGCTCAGTAGCTAGGGTGCCAGCCACATACACTGTAGCTGGTGGGTTCGAATCCATGCCGGGCCTGCCAAACAATAATGAACAACTACAACCAAAAAATAGAGAGCGTTGTGGCGGGCGCCTTAGTCCCAGCTACTTGGGAGGCTGAGATAAGAAAATCACTTAAGCTCAAAAGTTGGAGGTTGCTGTGAGCTATGACGCTACAGCGTTTTACCAGGGTGAGACTCCATCTTAAAAAAAAAAAAAAAAGTTATATACACAGAAACACTACTCAATAACACTACACATTCTCTTTTTAGAATAGACAAATTGGCAGCCGCAGCCACGCCGCCTTTAGCTCGGGGAGCTCCAGCCAAAGGAGGAGAAGGGGTTAAGTAAGGAGGTCTTTATACCATGGCTCGTACAAAGCAGACTGCCCGCAAGTCCACCAGTGGTAAAGGACCCAGGAAACAACCGGCTACAAAAGCCGCTTGCAAGAGTGCGCCCTCTACTGGAGGGGTGAAGAAACCTCATTGCTACAGGCCTGGTACTGTGGCACTACGTGAAATAAGACATTATCAGAAGTCCACTGAACTTCTGATTAGCAAACTTCCTTTCCAGTGTCTGGTGCGAGAAATTGCTCAGGACTTTAAGATAGATCTGCACTTCCAGAGCACAGCTATTGGTGCTTTGCAGGAGGCAAGTGAGGCCTATCTTGTTGGCCTTTTTGAAGACACCAACCTGTGTGCTATCCATGCCAAACGTGTAACAATTATGCCAAAAGACATCCAGCTAGCACGCTGCATATGTGGAGAACATGCTTAAGAGTCCACTATGATGGGAAAACATTTCATTATCAAAAAAAAGAAAAAAAAAATTCTCTTCTTCCTGTTATTGGTAGTTCTGAAAGTTAGATTTTTTTTTTCCCCATGGGGTCAAAAGATAACGTAAGTATATGATTGCGACTGGAAAAATAGGGGACAGAAATCAGGTATTGGCAGTTTTTCCATTTTCATTTGTGTGTGAATTTTTAATATAAAATGCAGAGATGTGCATCATTAATGCCAGTCAAAATGTTTCAGTGAACAAGTTTCAGCAGTTCAACTTTATAACAATTATAAATAAACCTGTTAAATTTTTCTGAACAATGCCAGCATTTGGATTTTTTAAAAATAAGTAAATTTCTTATTGACGGTAAAAAAAAAAAAAAAAAATAGAATAGACAAATTGTGGCATATTCATACAATGGAATGTTATACATCAATGAGATGAACAATTACGTCTGTAGATAATAATATGGGTAAATCACACAAATATAATATTGAGTGAAAAGAATACATGCATCAAACACAAGAATACATATTACAGGCCACGTGCAGTGATTCATCCTATAATCCCAAAACTTTGGGAGGGCAAGCTATTTTTTAAGGTATTCATTTCTTTTTTTCTTTCTTTCTTTTTTTTAAACATAAATGTGTGTTTTTTTTTTTTAAGGTATTCATTTCTAATCTAAGCATTAACATCATTAATTCAATAAAAGTTCACATTTATTAGCAGTTCTTCAAATTGACGTAATTCTTTTCAAGAATTAGTTTATCTTAAAATTATATTTGATATCATACCTTTTCAAATATATTTAATAAACAAAAAATATTGTTTTTCACTGCTTAATTCTGATAGTAGTGGAAAGAGACCTATGATATGAAAAGGCATTGAAAGAATTACATGGTACTGGTACTTAGAACAAAATGGTAAATTTGATTTATACATCTCTTACCTTTGCAGTTAGAATCAGAAGACAAAATGTCAGAACTGCCGGCATTTTCACAATTTCGAAAAGCAGCTTGTAAGTATCTGTGATCCCCTGTGTTTCTTCTTTTACTACTGATACTTCTTTGTTTTCTTTTTTCAGAAGAGCAACTAATGTTGTTGTTATTAAAAATATAGTTCCCCAGAAAAAAAGGAAATCTGAAATTAAGAAAGTTTTAAATCTATAACTGACTTTTGAAATGACATATCTTCATTAATATTAAATACTTTTACATACAATAATGTCAACTAAAATCTATTATGAAAAATCAACATTTAGATGCCTCCTTATTATGCTCAAGGAACTGTCTCAGGCACATCAGATGAAAAAAAAATCTTGACCCTTAAATATACATAGACCCAGAATAGACAATGACACTGAAAAAGAGAAAACAAAAAGGTTACAGACATTTAACAATTACAGAATCTGGATAAAGGACATGAAAGGACATGAATTATTCTACTAATAAATTTACAAATTAATTTGTACAATTAAGCTGAATAAAGCAAAAGCCTATCATGTCATTTTATTCAAGGAGTATTTAAATGCTCCTTTCTTATATGTTATCTCATTTCATTCTCACAGCAGAAATGTTGGATAGGCAAAGCAGGTGTTAGTACTATGTGCAAATGAGGAAGAGATACTCAGAATACAAAAATCTTTGCCAGAGGTAAAATTATTAAGAGGCAGAAGCACATTTGAATTTCAGTCTTTTAAATTATATGTAGTCTTACACTTTTTCCATAATTTCGCACTGCTTACATTATTTTTTTTTTTTTTAATTAATGTTGAAGTACTCTGCTAGAATTGGCCATTTGGTCTCTATAAGCCTAACCAAAACCCAAGGCTCTCCTATTTAAATATGCAAATCAAGGAAGCTAAAATTTTAAACATATACATGCATGGAAAATTTTATTCTGGGATACATTCTTTTTTCTACCATGAGAAATTTCTAATTAATTTTAGATATCTGCAGAAAAACATGAAACATACTTAAACACAAAGATATTCATTTAAAAACACATATATGAAACTCTAAGGGGTGGCGCCTGTGGCTCAAAGGAGTAGGGCACCAGCCCCATATGCTGAAGGTGGTGGGATCAAACCCAGCCTGGGCCAGAAACTGCAAAAAAAAAAAAAAAAGTCTATGGGCTCTGTGCCTGTAGCTCAAGTGCCTAAGGTGCCGGCCACATACACCAGAGCTGGCAGGTTTGAATCCAGCCAAGGGCGGCCCAACAATGACAATTATAACCAAAAAATAGCCGGGTGTTATTAGCCAGCTATAGTCCCAGGGAGGATGTAGTCCCAAAGTGCCTGTAGTCCCAGGGAGGCTGAGGCAAGAGAATCGCTTAAGCCCAGGAGTTGGAGGTTGCTATGAGCTGTGATGCCACAGCACTCTACTCAGAGCGAAAGCTTGAGGCTCTGTCTAAAAAAAAAAAAAAAAAAAAAAAAAAAAGTCTATGATTATACATCATCAAAGTGACACCATAACATATGATTTCTAGCATTTTGGAATGAATAACAATTTGTAAGTGAGGTTATTGTCCATTATTTTTGCATTCTTAATTTATTCTGTAAAATGAGATGAATAATGATATGTTTACAGAGATTCATGTATGAAATCATTCTTATTGAGCAAGTTTTTGTTTATTGTTTGGTTTAAATGAGCTGTGTAAGCAGCCCTGAATAAAACTACATTGTTAATACTTTCACCACCACCAGAAATTCTAACAGATGGTCCTTATATAAATAGTGGAGATTAAAAGTTATCCTGTTACATACTATAAGTTCCATTTAAAAGATATTTTTAATTTGCTTAATATAATTCTTCAATGTTAATGAAGAAAATCATCATCTAGAATTTAACTTCCTTGATACCAATACCAAAAAGAAAGAATAAGAAAAAATTAAACAGGTTTTAGTAATGGCTGACAGATGAAATTATTTCTAATTTCTTTGTATTTCGAGAAAAAAACAACAGTACATATGAAAGAAGAAAACAGTGCCTAACTCTGGGTCTTTCGCAGAGCTCTCACTCAAAGGCTTTCCTTGTCTCACGTGTACAGAAGAAAAAAGAAGCCAATAACTCAGAGAGGCGCAGTAACTGCCAGAAATTTATTAAGAAGGTTTATGAACACAAATATTATAAATCATTAGACTGCTGGTTATCAATTTTTTTCTTTTCTTTGATTATCTTTTATTAACATTGCTTTCATGTTAGAGACATTCATAGTCTGATATACAATCATTATGAAGACACATTGTTAACAAAACTATCTAAATAACTCATTATTAACATTTTGGTTGACTTTGATTTATGTATTTTACCTGCAAAAGCATATGGTATTGCCACATACACCGAGGCAGGTGGGTTCGAGCCCAGCCAGGGCCTGCTAAACAACAACAACTGCAACAAAAAATAGCCGGGTGTTGTGGCAGGTGCCTATAGTCCCAGCTACTTGTGAGGCTGAGGCAAGAGAATTGCTTAAGCCCAAGAGTTGGAGGTTGCTGTGAGCTGTGGCACCATGGCACTTCACCCAGGGCGACATAGTGTGACTCTGTTTCCAAAAAAAACATATGATATCATATGCTTGATTATATAAATGTACAAGGTCTGACAATTAAGTTTGCAAACTTGCCACCATGTGCTAACATCAGCAGAACTGTACAAATAACTTGGTAAAGTTTCTTTCTCTTTTTTTCTTTACTTTTTTAAAATTCTTATTAATATGAGGGTACACATTGCTGGGAGAATAGGGACTGAAGACTTGTTCTTGGCAAAGGAAAGCACCCCAAGAAAAAGAGGAAAACTGAAAAGTAAGTGAGTCAGAACAAAGAAAAGTCAGCTAGTTTACATTTAAGCTAGCCATTGCTAGCAAGCTTCTTGGCTTTTCTGAAATTCTAGCCTTCTAAGGATACAGCTAACACACACCCCTGCTGGGTCTGTGAACACTCTGAGGAAAAGTGGTCATAGAAGAGGTTATGACAATGTCCTAGGAAAAGATACATCTTCTAGGGTGTTTCCTGCCCATTAAACAGGCAAAGCAGATACCCATTGTGGAGATTTGCATTTGCCTGGCACAAAGACCAAGGGAGTAGCTCGAGCTCTAAGATATGGACAGAAGAGCTTATATCCCTTATTGCAGAGGAAAATCCTCTGTGGTGGTGATGGGTGGAAAATGTCTCCCTCCCACCAATCCCTCAGAGGAGATTAACCCTGGTGGTATTTTATTCCACAGAGAACTAGTGGAGCTTAATAGCTCCCTAGAAATCTGTGTGTGTGACCTCAAGCAGGAGGCTCTCCCAATACGAGGCTCACACTTCAGATTATTGAAGGATACCCTTAAGGTTAATAATGATAATAGGAGCTGATATGATCAATCCGAGAAAATGCTGAGGTCTTTGTTCCCTCCCTTATCTTACCCTCCAGCAAATAGACTTTGATAAAATCAGAGTGGAGCAAACACTCTGGGCCATTGCTGGAATCCCAGGCAGGTCAGGCAACTGATCCCTGGGCTCCTCTTTTAATTCTACTCTATGTCTCTTGTCTTTCTTTAGGGTCACTTCTAACTCTATTATTTCTTCAGTTGACCGTTGCCAGTTTCCACAGGTCTCTTGGGGTGGGACCCTGACAAACATGATTAGGTTACATTGCTTATGTTTCTAAGGTAAAGTTTAGCCCTTCATCTAGGGGTTGTACTGGATGAAGGGAACCCTCACAATGTGCCCATCAGGTGAGAGACAGTCTCACTCTGTTGACCTGGGTAGAGTGCCCCGGCATCACAGCTCTCAGGGATCCTCTTGCCTCAGCCTCCTGAATAGTTGGGACTACAGGTACCCATCACCATGCTTGACTCTTTTCTTGTCCTTTCTTCTCTCTCTCTCTCTCTCTCTCTTTCTCTCTCCCTTCCTTCCTTCTTTCCTTTCTTTCTTTCCCTCTTTCCCTCCCTCCCTCCCTTCCTTCCTTCCTCTCTCTCTTTCTTTCTCTCTCTCTCTCTCTCCTTCCTTCCTTTCTTTCTTTTTTGGTTTTTTTTTTTTTGAGACAATGTTTCACTCTGTCACCTTGGGTAGACTGCCATGGTATCATATCTCACAGCACCTAAAACTCCTGGGCTCAAGCAATCCTCTTACCTCGGCCTCCCCATAGCTACGACTACAGGTGTGCTCCAACTCACCTGGCTAATTTTCCTATTTTTAGTAGAGACAGGGTCTCACTCTGCTCAGGCTAGTCTTGAATGCCTGAGCTCAAGCAACCTACCCACCTGAGACTCCCAAAGTGCTACCAATACAGGCATGAGCCACCACGCCCAGCTTTGGTCAAGTGTATCAGTGTCTCACAGGTGTGTTCCTGTCAATCTGTGGCGGTGTCTTGCTGAGTGGAAATTATTATTGTTGCATGTTTTTGTGTGCCATCGCTAGAATGCTGGAGCTTGAATGAAAGCAATGAACAAACATTGCTAAATTTCTTGTTAAACTTGACAAGAGTGGAAGTGAAATCAGGGACATGTTTGTACAAGTTTATGCGGACAATGCCATGTAGAAAATGGCAGTGCATAAATGGATTCTGAGGGGGAGAGAAAGCTTCCCTGATAAAGAGAGGTCAGTGAGGCCAATAATGAGCAGAACTGATGAAAACACTGCAAAAAATTTGTTGAATTATACATCAAAATCATCAGCTGACTACGAGAAGCACAGGAGACCAAGGAAACATTGATAGAGAAACAGGAAAATCCTGAAAATCTTGGCTGAGAGGGGTGTGTGCAAAAATGGTTACATAAGAGCTCACTGATGAATAAAAGCAAAGCAGAGTTGAAGTTTGCCAAGACCTCTTAGAGAGGCAAGCCCATGCTTTGGAATGCCAAAGTACACACCAATTCTCCATGACCAAAAAAGTTCCATCAGTCCAAATCAAGAGTCAAAAGGCCCAGAGTGGTGGTTCATGTCTGTAATCTTAGCTCTCTGGGAGGCCAAAGCAGGTAGATCACCTGAGCTCAGAAATTCAAAAACAGTCTCAGCAAGAGATCCCCCAGCTTTCCCCCACTGTAAATAGAAAAACTAGCTGGGTGTTGTGGCAGGCACCTGTATTCGCAGCTACTTAGGAGGCTAGGGCAGGAGATCTCTTGAGCCCAAGAGTTTGAGGCTGCTATGAGCTATGACACAATGGCACTCAACCTCAGGGTGACAGAGACTAAGTGTCAAAAAAAAATAGTCAAAATGATATTGCCCACCTTTTTTGATATCAGAGGGATTATTCATTATGAATTTGTACCAAGTTAACTATTTGGAAGTGCTGAAAAGCTTACATGAAAAAGATAAGAACGACCTGAGGTGGCACCCATAGCTCAGTGAGTAGGGCACTGGCCACATACAGTGAGGCTGGTGGGTTCGAGCCTGGCCCGGGCCTGCTAAACAACAATGACAACTACAGCCAAAAAATAGCCAGGTGTTGTAGCAGGTGCCTGTAGTCTCAGCTACTTGGGAGGCTGAGGCAGTAGAATCACTTAAGCCCAAGAGTTTGAGGTCACTGTGAGCTGTGTTGCCAAGGCACTCTCCCGAGGGCAATATATAGTAAGACTCTGCCTAAAAAAAAAAAAAAGAATGACCTGAACTTTTTGCCAACAACTTTTGCATTACAACTGGTGAGGGAGTTTTCAGCCAGTAAACAAATAACTGTATTGGAACACCCACACACCCACACACACACACACACACACACACACACACACACACACTCTCATCTGCTCTGGCCCCCAATGACTTTTTTCTTTACCCAGAGATAAAGAAAATATTGAAAGGAAGACATTTTGATGACATTCAGAAAATCAAGGGTTAAGAGGACAACAATTCTTATGGCCATTCCAGAAAAAAAATTTCAAAATTGCTTTGAAGGGTGGACTAGGCGCTGGCATCAGTGCATCGCTTCCCAAGGGGAGTGGTGAAAGTTACCATAGTGATATTCAGCAATGAGGTATGCAGCACTTTTCCTAGGACTTAATTGTCAGACTGCATATGATCAAGATGTCAAAGCTGGTATTCAAGTTTCAAAAATATGATTTTTGAGCAAAGACCTAAAAAAATGACAAAATATTCTTTTAGTGGCTACAAGATCTTATCTAACGCTCCTATGAATGCAGAAATTAAGAGCATGTAACAGTTCACCAGTAATCAGCAAGGATATAATAGCTAGTATCTGAGTGTCTATTATAAGCCCCAGGAAAAACACATGACATCTCATTTAAGTCTCAAAAATCACTCTCCAAGACAGGCCATGATTATTCCTACATTATATGCAATGAAACTGGATCTCAAGCTAAAGAGTGCCAGAAGAAAGATTCAAACTCAAGTCTAGTTCAAAAGCAAGAATGGTTTCCATTATACATAGTATTACCCAGATGCTGATATACACCCACAGCAAGTAGGCTCTTTTCTATGTTAACCAGACACTCCTAAGGTGAAAGGTACATATTTCAGCTGCATCCTTGAGATCTGGGAACATACATACTCCACCTGGCTACTTGGATTCTCTCTTTCCACTTCCATCTCTCTATATGGTGGTACATCAAAGGATGTGCAAATACAGAGGATATACAAACTTGCCAAAATACTCCATTTTACTCAACAACTTACAGGGAAATATCTTAATGAAAATATAATGTGAAGAGGGCAAAATTTTCAAACATTTTTAAAATTAAAACATTAGACTTCAGTTAGGCACCTGTAGCTCAGCAGCTAGGGCACCAGCCACATACACCAGAGTTGGCAGGTTTGAATCCAGCCTGGGCCTGCCAAGCAACAATGACAGGTTTGAATCCAGCCTGGGCCTGCCAAGCAACAATGACAAGTTTGAATCCAGCCTGGGCCTACCAAGCAACAATGACAACTATAACCGAAAAATAGCAGGGCATTGTGGCAGGTGCCTGTAGTCCCAGCTACTTGGGAGGCTGAGGCAAGAGAATCGCTTAAGCCCAAGAGTTTGAGGTTGCTGTGAGCTGTTGACACCCGGGTACTCTACCCAGGGCAATAGCTTGAGACTCTGTCTCAAAAAAAAAAGAAAAAGATTAGACTTAACAAAATTTCAAGTTTTACAGGCTTAGGCACTCAGATCATTTGTGCTGTAGTTCACTCTCTTCCACCATCAGAAGAGGCAGAAAAATTAAGAAGCATCGCCTGATACAGCCATCCTTGGCTAAGGTGTCCCTCTAGCTCTCTCTCTCATAGCATAGAAATTAATTTTAGTCTTCTGAAAGTCAGTGTCAGTCTGAGGAGAAAGAACACAAACTGTTTCTCCATCTCTCATCTGTAATAATACAGAAGACTTCTGTGACCAAATATGGGGTGTGTGTGTGGGGGGGGAGTTTCTCTCCACTACCAAGTAAGCAATCAGTTCTACAGCGGAGACCAGCTGGGTGCCCTCCAATTCAATTATGACACTATCTACCTGGAGATAGCATCAGATACCACAGGTTGAGGGCTTAGTCCCACAAGACTCCTCCCTCTCCCCCAATACAGGCCCAAGTCCAGGACTCCAGAACTTACAGCCAAGTAATTTCAAGCTGAGTTTCCTAATATCCCCTCTTTGGGTTCCCTTAACTTATTACAGCTGCACATAAAACTCAGGAAAACATGTTTACTGGTTTATTGTCATATCAAGGACATTACAAAGGATACCCCAATAAAGAGAACCATAGTCCAAGGCAGAAGGGGATGTAGAGCTTCCATGCTCTCCCTAGGCGTAGCACCCTCCAGGTACCTCTATGTGTTCAGCTACCCAGAAGCTCTCCAAGCCCTGTCCTTTTACGGAGACTTCACTGAATAGGTAGGCATGACTAACAGAGTGGAGAAACAATTAAGGCCTGTCCAGAGTCTTCTCAGCTTCTCTGAGAAGCATTCCTTAAAGAATATGGGGCAGGATCCCCTTTGGCAGGTGCTGGAATGAGGGTCTTATGACCTGCAATCAGATTAAAGCCCTGCTGTGGGCAGGTGAAAGGAGGGCAGGTAAGTTCAGAGAGAGAGATTCTGTTTCCCAAAGCCTGCATCAAAGACCTAAAGCACCCCAACATTATAACAAAGGGTATATGGGAGTTATAAGCCAGGAACTGTGGATGAAAACACATACATGTCTGTCTGTCTGTCCATATATATGTGTACATGTATATATCTCATAATATCACAGGTGGGAAAACAAAGGGTTAAGAGTTTCTGTTCTAAATAACTGTCAGACCTTCCCTTTACCTTATCAATTTTGCACAGCTCTCTAATCCATCAATTAGAGTATGAAGGAAATTTAGACAGCCACCATCGAGGAAACTGAAACAGTAACATGTGTCTGGCCTGGGGTCACCAGATGCAAATCAGACCTTTCTTTTACTCTACAAATCTCTCCATTAAGCATTTGCTCAAAATATCCAAGCTGAATTCCCAGAAAATGCAGATTTGATTACGCAACAGTCGTATCTTATTTGGAAATCAGATTTCTAAAAGACAGCATGCAATGCAAAAATAGGGTAAATACAAAGTCCATGTGAGCTTCCTAATTTCTTACTTTTTCTGACTAAGGGGTTACCCTCAGGAAGGTGCCATGTTTCGAGATGACATGCCATTGCATCAACTCCACTAATGTGAGGTCTTCTCCAGGAGTGGAATGTCCCTGATGGAGCAGCTGACTTGCTATTAAGGGCCATGTTGCTCTCAAACACTGGGTTCAAACTCAGGCCAGCACACACAACTGAGGCTATGAGGCCAACAGATTTAGCATTCTCATCCTGTGCTAACTCTGGGGCTTATATTACTGAACAGATAAAAGTGAATTACTTTTTATTTTTTAATACATTCTGGCTAGGCATGAAATTCATTTTAATGAAACATATATGATAAATCACCATTCTCATGCTATCATAGGAAATTCATCTGTTTAATTTTTGTATAGCCTATATCAAGATACCCCTTAATCTCCTTTTGGAAGCTGAATTCAGACTTTTCTAAAACAGCTGACAATGAACATTCCAAACTATCACATGAAAATGCAGGGTATAAGCTACTAGTTGCATTTCAGCAATTTTATCCTTTTCATATGGTATTACTAATATAATTATTCCAATATTTTGATATAACTTTTATTATGCTATACAAATTAATGAACTGTGCAACTACAAAAACAACTAAAATGAAAAATACTGAGAACATCAAATGCTGGCTAGGAAGCAGACAAGCTAAACTATTTATGTATTACTGGTAAAAAGATAAAATGGCACAGCCACTTGACAGTAGTCTGGCAGGTCCTTTCAAAACTAAAAATGAACTTATCTTACAACCTTGCATTTGTACGCTTGGGTATTTATCCCAGAGAAATGAAGATCTATTTTCACATAGTGATTTTCTGTCACTCCTTTTCTTCCTACCTTCTTAATGCTGAAGTACATGGGGTTTCTCTGTGACTTCAACCAGTCTATGCCTTTAAAAACATGGGCCATCTCCTTAATTTTTCATACCTTCTCTCAAGAACTCTCTCCCAGACATCTCTACTAAGATATCTAATATAACAAATTCATCCCAAATTTCACTATAGCGATAGTAAAAAACTGGAAACTACCCAAATCTCTTTCAATGGACATATGGAAAAATAAACTGTGGTATGTTTAACTAATGGAGTAATTTTCAGCAATAAAAAGGAACAAACCACTGATACATGAAACAACTTGGACGAACTTCAAAGAAATTACAGTGATTGAAAAGAGCCAATCTTGGCAGTGCCCATAGTTCAGTGGGTAGGGCACTGGCCATATACACTGAGGCTGGAAAGTTCAAACCTGGCATAGGCCAGCTAAAACAACTACAATAAAAAAAAAAAAAAACTGGGTGCCTGTAGTCCCAGCTACTTGGGAGGCTGGGCAAGAGAATCGCTTCAGCCCAAGAGTTTGAGGTTGCTGTAAGCTGTGCCATGGCACTCTACCCTGGGTGACAGCTTGAGACTCTGTCTAAAAAAAAAAAAAAAGACAGAAATCTTCAGCCATGTTGAAATTACCTAGTCTGTAGCTTTAATTTATGACCACTGGACATCAGCCAGATGGAAAAGTGAAATCAAGAGTGAATGGAAAGAATGAAATTAAAGTACATGTATAAAACGCAAGATTTACCTGTAATTATATCTAAAAGAAAAGAAGAAATCTAGGATTTTAAATTTTTCATTTTTAATTTTCTAGGAACAGAATAGCCCCTTGTATTTTTCTTTCTCAAGTTATAGTTTCTAAGAATACACTAAAAGTGAAAGTAGAGGCTGCTGTAATTAGTGAAGCTCTGATTCTTTCATTGAAAAATTTATACTCAAAGTGAATACAATTGGCCTCTAAGTAAATCTCAATAAAATTAGAAGTGAAATTTAGTATAAGATATATGCCAAATAAAATAAGAAATTTTAAGTTTACAGTGTATTTTGTAAATTGACTTTCCACACAAAAGCATATATACAATTCTTTACTTGACAAAGAAAGCATACAGTATCATTTCTCCCTTGCTTTTATTTTTAAAAAGAAAAAAGCCCTTAAGCTTGCCCCCCTTTTTTTTAAATAACTAATTTCCTGTGAATCTACTAGCCCCTGTATTTCACTATTTACTACTTGGGCCCCAACATTTGAAAATAAGTTTGAATTAGCTCCATTTGTCTATTGATATGCAAGATCCACCAAATTTAACAACTTATTCCTTTTAAGACAAAAGCAGTGCCAAAATCAAGAATTTTATCAGCCGGTGCAGTGGCTCACACATGTAATCCTAGCACTCTGGGATGCTGACATGGGTGGATTGCTTGATCTCATTATTGGAGACCTCACATTATTGGAGTTCAAGATCAGCCTAAGCAGAAGCGAGACCCCATCTCTAGTGAAAATAGAAAAACTGGCAAGAAGATAGCTTGAGCCCAGGTAAGAGGTTACTGTAAGGTATGAAGCCACGGCACTCTAACCAGGCCAACAGCTTGAGACTGTCTTTAAAAAAAGAATTAAATTAGGTTTTTAAAAAGATTTTACTTGTTTCCTAGTTGTTAGGAAAGTTAAAAAACAACATAAAAGCCCTCAGAAAAATGTATATTTTACTCAAGCAAAGAAAAGGGGAAAATAGTAAGAACTTACACCCATTTTCTTCCAGATAAATTTTAAACTCCTTCCCATAGCAATTGAAGACAATATTGCTAATTTGGTCACAACCATTCTTTCAGCACCAGTTCCTAAACCCAGTTCTACAACTGCTGCCTCAGGCACTTTGAATACCATAAGCAACAGGCTGTAGCCATCTGTACTTCCCTGCCTAAGGACATCTTCACTTCTTGTTATGCATTATGGTATGTTATTTCTCCACCTCATGGAATGTTATCATTCCAGGACACAGTACAATGTTATCTACAGTGTGATGTCTGACTCTCACAGGCAGGTAAAGGCTGGCAACTCTGAATTCCCCTGAAATGTTCATCTCTGTATTCCCTGTGGGTAAGGCTTTGCCTTATTCACAGGAGGCCTTAGAATCCTCTCAAGCTGACTCAATACTGTTTGAATGAAGTTAGCATGTTCCATTCAGCAGAAGGCTAGTTGCAGACTCTTGGTGTAAGAGCAGGGGTAGAAATGGATCAGAAAGTATGGAGGTAAAAGTCCCAGTCAAACAAAAGAAAAAAGGGAAAATGTGAACCAGCCAGACTTTGTGCATTTAGGTCTTAAGCAAGTGCCCATGGATCCCTAGACTCGAAGTTTTGTTATTTGATGGGTTCTTCTCCCTGTTCAATGCAGAGTACTGAACAATTATGATTGCTCCAATGTCATTCATTCTGGAAGGCAGCTATGCTAACCACTATACCACCAACGCATGTCTTTCATTCTGGCTTTAATAACACTTCAAAGAAGGCCATTTTAACAAAACAAAACTTACTTTTAGTCATCTCCCATAAAACAATTTCCAGTAAATTAAGTAATGAGCATCCCTCAAAAGCCAAACACTGTCAAAAAATTTCATAAATATAAAATAAACATACCAGCATAGTAGTTTAAATACACTACCTGAAAGAGTAACGATTCCTCTGGGTTGAGGCTGAAACCGCAAATATTTGTTACAAAAGTCAGCAGATTCAAGGGCCAAAAACAAAACGTTGCCCAAAAAGTAGCCCGCTGTCTGGCCCACCGAATTGCAAGTAGAAGCATAACCCACGTTTTCCCGGGATAACATAGTTAACGCCCAACCATCCACAGCGATGTCCTGAGTGGCGGCCAGGAATTCAAACAAAAAGAATGTCACAGTGAGAGCAACCACATCAGGTGTTCTGCCATCGGTATTCCCGAGCAAACGGTCCACCTGCGTGGATAAATAGATCATGAAGAATCCTAGTATATACTGTGTAGGGACAAGCCAAGATTTGCGACGTCCAAAGTTCTTGAAGTAAACCGCATCGACCAACGGAGCCCAGAGCAACTTGAGACTGAAAGGCCAAAAGACAAAACTGAAGAAAGCTTGGTCTGTATAGCTAACATTTTTGCTCTGCAAAATGAGTGGAATGCTTCCCGCTAAACCTAAAGGAATGCCCTGAAGCACGTAAAGAAAGAGCAGTAGCAAAATGCTGCTTAGTTCGGCTCGGCAGCTCCGTGGGGCTTTTATGAAGTCTTCAACGCCGGTATCCCTCAGAAGAGCTTCTCTGTCCCCTTCCCCGCCCACCAAGTCCGCACGACTGTCATCCCAACTGCCCGGCGGTAGAGGACCGCTTTTCATATCCAGAGAGTGGTTGAAAGTCCCTGGCCGCCGTTGGCGACTGTTGTCCTTATGGGAAACGGTGGGTGACATGTCAGAGACGACGCAGAGCTCCGTCTGGGGGATGCCGGGGCTGAACGTTTTGGATGCGTCTAGTCCCGGGTCCGAGGCTGTCGCTCTGGACCAGGGTTTCGGTGGCTCAGGGAGGGGGGCAGGGAGAGAGGCAGTAAGAGCACTTCTTAGTGCAGTCCAAAGTGCTGAAGCCGGGAGCCAGTCCCCTGGCTGGAGGCCCAGGCGGTGCCAGGGTAGGTGCCCCTTGTAGCGGCGTCAACGAGTCTGAAGGAGCCCTCCGGACAGCCCCGCCGGGCTGGAGGCTGGACGAGGGGGCCGTGGTGCCGCAGTGGAAATCGGCCCCTAGCCTCCGCGAGACGGATCGGCCCGTCTGCCCACCCACCTCCAGCTCCCGCCGTAACCAATGAGGTAGCCAGCACTTTCTTCACAGGACTCCAGAGGTACCAAGTAACTTCCTGCCCAGCGCTTCAGGAAGTGGCCCCGGTCTCAATCAGATCCTTTCTCCGCCTCCACATCAAGCCAATCAGGACAGGCTCCAGCAGCCGACTTCGGAAACAACGCTTCTCCGGGACACACAAGTCTGGCAGCCGGAACCCTCGGGGAGGATTAACGCCTGCGCACCGCGCGGCCGGGGCGGGGCGCCCCGCGAGCTCAGGCTCTGTGAGCGCATGCGGCTGTATGGAAAGCGTGGGCCTCGGTCATTGGGCGCCAGCGGCCACGTGACAGCGGGCGGTCCCTGGCCCACGTGGGCTGTTGAGTGTTATTTCTGTGCGGCGTCTGAAGCAGCGGTGACAGTAGGTTTGGCGGTTGGGCCGGTGAAGGGCAGTGCCCAGACTCTAAATTAGGAATTGTGCGGTGTTGCTGCTTTCGTGGGCCGGACTGAAGCAGAGAGAAGTTTATGTATAAGGAAGCAAAGACGACGTCGCTTTATGCCCCCAAAAGGTGTTCACTGAATTAAGGCTCTTGAGGCAGAAATTATTTGATAAGGGCTTATTGAAAACCAGATGCAGGGACCGACAGAATTGGACGTGCCCCGGAGTCCATCACAGGTGAAAGGTTTTTATAAGAAAGTTTAGAAAAAGGAAGGGGAAATTCCTTAGAGTTGCTTTCTTTCCACTGGCGGGTACATTAGAGAAGCTACAATCGTTGGCTCCAGATTACGTCATACAGGCTAAAAAATGTCAATGTACAGTGAAACCAGTAGAACTTCATGCTTCAGCTAATCTTTAACTCCCTTCTATTTAATGTCTCCAAGTTGTATATTGATTGTTGTACATCAGCAATTAAGGAACTTATGCTTAGATTCTTTACATAGAGATAGAATGTTACCATTCAGTAACCTGACCTCCCCAAGGGAGATCAAGCCGACTGTCAAGTGTGACCCTAGCGTCAACAAGAGGTAGAAAAAGGTCTGATTAACTGGAGAAACACAGGCCTTCCAGTGCTGACATATTTATGAAAGGATTGAAACTGCCCAAGAGGTGCTAGGTTTCTCTGCAGTCTTTTTTTCCAGTGTGGTGGAAGAAGATAGGGGAACTTGGCAACCAGCTCTCGGTTACACTGGCTGGTTGGATAAATTTTAAGATTCATTACATCCAGCCGGCGCAGTGGCTCACACCTGTAATCCTAGCACTCTGGAGGGCCGAGGCAGGTGGATTACTGGAACTCAGGAGTTCCAGACAAGCCTGAGCAAAATCGAGACTCCATCTACACTAAAAATAGAAAAGTTAGCCGGCCATGCTGGTGGGTGCCTGTAGTCCCAGCTACTTGGGAGGCTAAGGCAAGAGGATCTCTTGAGGCCAAGAGTTTAGGGTTGCTGTGAGCTATGAGGCCATGACACTCTACCCAGGGGAATGGAATGAGACTGTCTCAGAAAAAAAAAGGTTAAATCGCTCTAGCTTTGTGCCTACTACGCAAGGTCTTGTAAGCCACCACTCAGCTGGATTCATCACTGTTTATGCATTTTAAATGGCTCTCCTTTCGTAGGTTTCTTGGCAAAGTATTGCAAACTGATGGAGCTGGAAATGCTGAGACAACAGAGTTAATATTTTAGCGATGCCCAAGAGACAGACTTCCCAAGAATTTTATTGAATCCCAAATTGTGTGGTAGTTTTCAGACACCACTGCTAACATGATTACCCCATTTCCCCCTCCACTTTAAAAAATACTTCAAATTTTGCTTGATGATTGTTTTTGACCTTACATTTATACTTCCTTCCACAGCTGATTCCTCTATACATTTCTTCCACAGGAATTTGAGAGTTAATTTTTTTTGAATAACAGGAAAAGGCAACTGTAAAGTCCTCTAACTTCGCTCTGGGTAGAGTGGTATGACATCACAACTCACAGCAACCTCCAACTCCTGGGCTCAAGTGATTCTCTTGCCTCTGCCTCCCAAGTAGCTGGGACTACAGGCACCCGCCACAATGCCAGGCTATTTTTTGGTTGCAGCCCTCTGTTTGGCAGCTCAGGCTGGATTCAAACCCGCGAGCTCAGGTATATGTGGCTGACACCTTAGCCGCTTGAGCCACAGGCACCAAGCCAAGTTCTCTAACTTTTGTTAAAGAGAAGAGTAGTTGGCTCAGTGCCTGTGGCTCAAGCGGCTAAGGTGCCAGCCACATACACCTGAGCTGGTGGGTTTGAATCCAGCCCAGGCCGCTAAACAACAATGACGGCTGCAACCAAAAAACAGCCAGGCATTGTGATGGGAGGCTGTGGTCCCAGCTACTTGGAAGGCAGAGGCAGGAGACTCACTTGAGCCCAGGATTTGGAGGTTACTGTGAGCTGTGATGCTACAGCACTCTCCCAGGGCGACAGCTTAAGGATCTGTCTCAAAAAAAGAGAAGAATAGCTTACAGGAAATAACAGTATCATTTAAGTGAGACCAATTAGGATTCAACCCATATACCCATGAATGGGGTTTAGCTTGTCATAGATTTAAGCCCTGCTCTAACAGTAATTGTGCCTTGGACAGATTACTTAACCTAAGCCCCAATTTCAATGAATACAAAATAATATGAGTTAATAACATCTATTTCAGACAGTTGTGAGAGTTAAAGGAAGCAACCTATAAGGCCATGCACAGTGAGTATGTCTTCCCCCCGAAACAAGTGAATATTTAATGTGTTTGTATTTTTTATGATTTTTTTCCTGATAGACTGACAGGAAGTTGTTAATATATCAGGGTGATCTACCCTTCACCCAGCTTTCCCCAGTGGGAATACCTTATATGTCAATATCAATAGATGTTAACTGTTTTTATTGCTGAGTAGTATTACATTATAAGGATATTGCATTAAGTGTTTTAAATAAGAAATCTTTTTTCCCAAATATTATATTTCTCCTTACATATAATAGTGATTTCCCTTTAGTGGTTATCTTTCTACCAAATGATAAATCTCTGTATCCATGTAGGCAAAATTTATAAGCAATAGAAAAAAATTACTGGAGCCAAATATTAGAAAAAAAGTATTTTCTGTTAACCTAATTCAGTGTGTGTCATTAGTAACCTTAAGGAACAAATAACATTATTTGTAATGTATAGAAATATATTATAGTTTTATATGTATGTTTGTTATGTATAGTTGTTTATATGTATAGTCTTATATGTAAGATACGTACATGATATTTATTTTCCAATGAATAACAATAATTGAATGCTAAAGACAAAAACCTGTAATTAAAAGTAAATATGCAGAGCTGCCCACCTGGGTTCCCCTCCATTCTTGGAGGTTCTGTTCCCCTCCTTTGATTATCTTTATTTTTCAATAAACTGTTTGTTTGTTTTTTTCATTAAAAAAAAGCAAAGATAAATGTGCAAAACCTCTAACACCATTTAAAAGAGATAACAGGCTGGGTGCAGAGGCTCACATCTGTAATCCTAGCACTTCAGGAGGCCAAGGTGAGTGGATTGCCTGAGCTCACAGGTTCCAGACCAGCCTGAGCAAGAGTGAGACCCGTCTCTAAAAATAACGCTGTGGCAGCACCTGTGGTCCCAACTACTTGGGAGGCTGAGGCAAGAGAATCACTTGAGTCCAAGAGTTTGAGGTTGCTATGAGCTATGATGCCATCGTACTGTACTGTGGGCAACAAAGTGAGACTGTCTCAAAAAAAAAAAAAAAAAAAAAAAGAAGAAAAGAGAAAATATGATATTGCTGTTTTTTTTTTTTTTTTAAATCCATTTAGGCTGTTAATAACAAAAATACCACAGAGAAATTTATTTATCAGAGTTCTGGAGGCTGGCAAGTTCAAAATCAAGGCTTCAGTAAATTTGGTGTCTGGCGAGGGCTTGGCCATAGGTGTTCAGAGACACCTTGTTTGCCATCTTCTCGTTGTCCTCAGATGGCAGAAGAGGCAAAGGAACACCTCAAAGTTTCTTTTCTTTTTTGTAGAGACAGTCTCATTTTATTGCCCTCAGTAGAGTGCGGTAGCATCACAGCTCACAGCAACCTCCAACTCCTGGGCTTAGGCGATTCTTTTGCCTCAGCCTCTCGAGTAGCTGGGACCATAGGTGCCAGCCACAACGCCCATCTATTTTTTGTTGTTGTTATTGTTGCAGTTTGGCCGGGGCCAGGTTTAAACCCTTGGTATGTGAGGCTGGTGCCTTACCAACTGAGCCACAGGCGCCACCCCCCAAAGTTTCTTTTATGAGGGCACTAATCCCCTTCCTGAGGGCTCTGTCCTCTGACCTCATTTTTCAAAGGCTCCATTTTGAAATACCATTACATTGGGGATTAGGTTTTAACACATTAATTTTGGGAGACACAAATATTTAGTCTATTGTATTCCACTCCACCCCCTCCCCCAAATTGATGTCCTTCTCACATGCAGAATACATTCATTTCATTCCAATAAGCCAAAAAGTCATGTTCCAGCATCAACTTTAAAATCTAAATCCAAAGTCTTATCTAAATAACATCAAAATCAGATACTTGTGAGATTCAAGGCATGTTCATCCTGAGACTAATTCTTCTCCTTCTATGAACCTGTGAAAGCAAGCATGTTATATGTTTCTAAACTACAATATTGCAACAGGCACAGGATAAACATTCCCATTCTCTTAGGGAGAAATAGAAAAGAAGAAAAAGGCTACAGGTCCCAAATTAGTCCAAACTACAAGGCTAACTACGTGAGATCTTTAAGCTCAAGAATAATCCTGTTTAGCTTGATGTGCTGCCTTAGGCCTGCTGGGGCAGAAGTCTAACTTTCTGGACCCACTGGCAGGGATGTCCTGCCGCTGAATCTCCATCTGCCAGAGATCTTGTCCCTAGGGCTGCGCCAGGCAGCCCTGCCCCAAAGACCCTGGGAGGCCCTGACTTCACAGCCTTTGGCAGATGCCATCTGGCTTGTTAAAGCAAGGGAATGCCCTGTCCCCCACCCCCTTTGGAACTGAAGAGGCAGTCCTCATGATCTCTGAATTGCCATCAGGGTCATTCTTCCCTTGTCTTGAAGAATAGTATATGTTCTCAGCCAAATAGCTCATGGTCCAGTCCTGTAATATCCAAGAATCTGACAGCCTGCCTTCATTCTTTCCTTCAGTTCAAACTGGAAGTCTTCCTGCAGAGGAGGCTGATTAAAGTCTGTGGTTCACATGTGGACTTACCGCCTTATTTAAAGGGATACTTGACAGTATCCTCAGTGTTCTTTCCCAAAAACACTTAATCATTTTTTTGCAATATGGATAGGCTGAGTGTTTTTCAAGTCCTTAAATTAAGTTCTGCTTCCTTTATGCTTAATAATTCTATCTTTAAGTCATTTCTCTCTTACATTTTACTATAGCGGTCAGGAGGAGCCAAGTTGTACCTTTAACACTTTGCTTAGAAATAGCTTCAGCTAAATATCTGATTTAATGCCTCACAATTCTAACTTCCACTAAACACTAGAACATGAACACAATTCAGCCAAGTTCTTTGCCACTTTATGACAAAGATTGCCTTTTCTCCACAGCTCAATGACATGGTCCTCATTTCTGTCTGAGACTTTATCAGAATGGCTTTTACTGTCTATATTTCTACCAACATTCTATTCGGGGTTGCTCAGGTATTCTGTGTGAAGACTGATTCTTTCTCTATAGCTTTCCCCTTTTCTTTCAAAGCCTTCACCAGAATCACCTGTAATGTCTGTATATCTGTTCATGGCAACATGGGCTTCCCCCCACCCATTTTTTTTTTTTGAGACTGAGTTTTACTATGTCGCCCTCGGTAGAGTGCCATGGCATCACAGCTCACAGCATCCTCAAACTCTTAAGTGATTCTCTTGCCTCAGCCTCCCAAGTAGCTGGGACTACAGGTGCCCACCACAATGCCCAGCTATTGTTTTATTGCGGTTGGTTAGCTGGCTCGGGCTGGGTTCAAACCCGCCACCCTTGGTGTATGTGGCTGGCGCAGTAACCACTGTGCTGTGGGAGCTGAGCCCTGCGTGGCAGCATGGGCTTTTTCAAGCATGCAGCTCAAAACTCTTCCAGCTTCTCTACTCATTACATGGTTCAAGAGAGTTTCATCCATTATTTTTGAAGAGAGGATATATAGATAAACAGTCTTTGTCCAAAAATCAAAGTCGTTGACTTCTACCTTCCACTATTACTAATAAAAAATGCAATTTTAATCTGCTTTTCTCTCTTTCCTAAATAGCTTTTTCTGTCTGAAGCTTGGATTTTTCTTAATTTCTAAATGTGTCTTTAAAAATTTTTTTTCAATTCCTCCTGGTTATTTTTTCTCTATTTCTGGGTTACTTAATTCTAAAAACTTAGCGTCTTAAAACAATAAACATCTTATCTCACAATTTCTGTTGGTTAGGAATTCAGAAATGTACTAGCTGGATTGTTTGGATCAGTATTTCTGATGAGATTGCAGTTAAGATGTCAGTCAGGTTTCAGTCATCTGAACACTTCATTGGGACTGAAGGTTCATTTCTAAGGTTGGCAAGAGGCCTCAGTTCCTTGCCAAGTATGCCTCTGTGTAGAGTTACTTAGATATTTTTCTGATAGGACAGGTGGTTTACCCTAGAGTGCGAGATCTGAGAGAATGAGCAAGGAGAAAGTTATAGTGCTTTTGCAATACAATCTCAAAGTTATACACAGTCACTTCTGCTATATTCTATTCATCAGAAGCACATCACTAACTCTAGTCTACACTCAAGAAGAATTAAGTTTGATCTCTTGAAAGGAGGAGTATTAAAAAACGTGTGGCTCAATGTGGTACCATGCCACTGGCCCGACCCTGTCACTCACCTCTTCCCCCGCCTTCTTTCCCTGAACCTTCTCCACAATAAAAAAATAAATAAATTCAAAAA
>CAUYPK010079025.1:0-21898 GCA_963574355.1 Loris lydekkerianus | reverse complement strand
GGGCGGAGCTGCGGGCGGGGTTCACTTGTCCACCAATAGGAGATTGCCAACGGTCTATACGGGGAAAGCCTTCTATAGCGGAAGTTACTGCTGGAGGGGTTTTTCCGGAGGAAGCTCTTCATTTGTACGGTCCCCGGCAGGGTTCTATAGTTTTTCTTGGGGCAGCAAGAAGGAGGTGAGGATGGCCTAAAAAGTCACAGCAGAGAGTTAGCATTGCACCCATCCAGAATTGGATACTAACTTGTCAGGCCAAGGGAAAAATGCAAATGGCAATGTGTGGGGTCCTTCTAAGCACAGTGTGCTGAGCAGCTCTGCAGTTCAGATGCTCCAGAAGCTGCCCGACAGTCCCAGTCCTTCCTGAGCACCTGGAGGCACCGACTCTGTATGCACCTGTTCTATGATAGAGGAAGCCCACATGGCTGGTCAGGCAGCATATTTCAGATCCCGTGCAGTTTCTTTTGCCTCCTACAGTGGTCCATGCTGCAGAAGCCCCACATTGTACTGCTTTCCTGGGTGGACAACTCTCTCCATCAGATCCCCACCAACTTTCTTCTGTCCTGCTCTGAAGCTTACTAATTCACAATTGCCCTGGCACACACACACAAAATCCTTAATAATAACCCAGTTATCCAAGGTGACTAATCAATGCTCAACAACAACTGAAAAACCATCCTCTCAAAACTGGAGGGAGGGCAGTGTTGGCATTCATTCATCTAAGATGTCTCCTTCCTCCTTTCCAGACCGCACTTCTTACAAGCTGCTGCTTTTTACATCTGCTTCCCTCAAAAGATTTTTATATCAAAAACATTAAACATTCCATATATTAAGTATTGTGGAATTAACAAGAATTTTAACTCATTGGAATTTGCAGAAGTTGATAACACAATAACTTTTTATAATTAAAAGTGTACAAATTAATTCCATTAGAAAAAAAAAAATTTAAAGATTCCTGGAGACACAGAATATACCCACCCTATTGCATATTTGCTTTTTCTATGGTCTATATGGACTTGGATTTTGGTTTAAAAAGCAAATTTATCAATTGAGGTTTGAAAAATGCTTTTCTATTTCACTAAGCTCAACAATGAAAAATGAAAAAATGATTAACACTGTAATATCAAAAGTGAATACTGTCAATGACCAAGATAAACAATGACCAAAAATACAGTGAACATTCCCGACTTAAATATAGAGGAAGGGAACATTCAGGGGTTCCTGGAGAACGGTCAGCTTCCTCCCAGGCCTTTGCTGAGGAATACGATGCCTTTCTATTAGCAATCTTCCGATTTGGGTTTCTTTATTGACCCAGTTCCCTGGTGTTTGGGGTAGGCTGCTTTTTTGTTGTGTGCACACGTGCAATTGCTTCTCTGTCTAGACAAGCCCCCAGTTACTTTATTTGATTGGTATCACAGACCGGGCGGCAGCTTCACCTTTGGCACGCAGATGTTCACAGGTTATGTGAGAAGAGATTGAAAAAGGCTTTTGCTGTAAAAAACAAGACTCAGCGTGAGTTGACTGCCATCTAGCCAGGTGTAGCTAGAATGGATCTCCTATACCAGAAATGCTGATATCCACCGTATGATTTCAGAACAGCTGCATACCCAATGCTTATCAATGTTGGTACCATAAGGAAGAAGAATCCACCTGAATGCTGGATTCTTATGAACTGTGCCCACCCTTCCTGCCCATTCTACCTAATTTCTGAATGTTTTTCACGGCAGTCATAATCCTCTGCATTGTTTCCTATCAATGTACTTTAGGCAGCATCTCATCTGCTAATCTCTAGGTCCCTTGAGGTCAGAGCTTGTCTGATTCTTTTCTGAATCCTCAGAAATGCCCTCCACACTGACTGGTGCATCTTGGGCACACTTAGTATTTGTTTAACGAATGGATAAATGAAACAACCCATAGAATGATTTTAGACTGTAGAACCAGGAAGTTCACATTATCTGATCCTGGACTAAGTCATGCATTGCCTCTGTGAACAAAAAGGCAAAAGAGCTTTATTTTCTTAAAGTGATCTGCAGCCTGGGGAGACACAGTGTAGCCTTTAGTGCAAAAGCAAAGGGGGCTCCTAAAAAGGAGATTGTAAGGGCAAAAACCAAAGGGCAGGAGAGGGGAGGCAGGGGAGGGAGGCCTTACAGTACCAAATCACCAATCTCTCTCACCTGGCTGGGTCCAGGTGGCTGCTCACGGGATGACAGGCGTTCTGTTGCTGGTCATTTGGGGTATTTCCAGCTGAAGTCTATCTTGGCATCAACGACAAATTGGTTTGGCTTGAATATAGAAAGGGAGGTCCTGTGACACTTGTACATCTTCCAGGAACACAGGGTAAGTGACCACTCCCTCACCCAGGCATGGCCACCTGTTCTGTTTTAACTTTGACATATCAGTTAGCTATGGGAGCCCATTTTGTCTGTGGGCCCAGAGGTGTATTTTAACATCTCCTTCACATTAGCACCAATTCATTAGCCTTGAATACTTGGATTTAGTACTAAGTGCAATGAGAAGCCTTTGAGGGTACATCTAAATTCAACGGAAAAGAATCCTGAGATTAAATAGGAAAGTCTACCAAGCCTGAGGAAGAGAAAGGATGGCCACCACCTCTACTATTGATACAAAGTATCCCTCCGTTTTACAGGCAAACCACTGGGCTTCAGAGTGAGAAAGTAATTGATTACCTGCCACACAATTAAAGTCTGAAAGCTGGATGTTGGCACTCAGTGCTCCGGCACAGTTGGATTCTAGCTTGCTTTCTGGGTTGCGGATGGCAGCCTTCTTGCTGCGTCTCCGCGTGGCCTTTTCCCTGTACTCACATCCGCATGTGAACACACACACAGAAGTCTCTGCTATCTCTTCTTATAAGGGCTCTAATCCCATTCGTGAGACTCCTGTCCTCCTGACCTCATCGAAACCTAATTACCTCCAAATTACCACCTGCAAACATCGCCATGTTGAGGTCATGGATTCAACATACAAATTTAAGGGCACACAAGCATTCAGTCCATACCACTGGTCACGTTCATTCTCTGCATCACCATGTCTGTTCTCTCATGCTGACTATTTCTCTATCCATTGACAAAGTCTCACTTTTTGTATCACAGATTTTTGTGCTTGTAGAATTACAAATAGCCACCTGGGAATACATATTGGGTGAGTTTTGACAGGTTATGAACAAAACCGTGTTGTGATCACATGCAGAGAGGCCATTTACAAAACAGGTGCTTTTTGGAGGAGGGTTTAAGCTATGTTTCGGAATTAAGGAAATTTCTAATCGTATCTCTATGAAGAAAAAAGCTAAGCTATAAAAGAAAGCAGAATAGTACAGGACTATTCCTTGGAGATCACTGCTGAGGGAGCGATGCTATGAACTAGCTATAAAATACGCTCTAGCCCCCTTCAGCCTGTACACCCCCTTCAGCCTGTTCCTGGTGATGTTTAGTTCACCACCCCGGCACCCCCTTCCCTTGTCCTACTTCCAAATCTCTGGGATCAATCTTCCTAATAAAGTCTATTACCCAGGTGGTAATTATACCTGGGTAATATTATATAGGTCCAAAAGTCACTACCTGTCACTTTTCTTCTCTTCCTTAAATCAATGCTTTTAAAATATATACGTTACTTTCATTTCCTCCCAGAGCATAGTCATTGACACACACTTTTAGTGTGAGGAAGGGAAGTTACTCCTTGTGACATAATACAAAATATATATTTAGTCTTTCTCTCTGGGAAATTCATCCAGGGAATTTCATCTGTGATGGGGAGGCCAGGGGCATCGCTTGTCCTCATCTTTATTCTTTGATCCTGGTTCTGACCCAAGCTCAGAAGCTCCTGATTCCAGAGCTTGGAATTTCCCTGGGTGATAGGAGCATCTTTTGTTCTAATGAAGCAACTCCTGCTGGGCTCCTGGATAGCTTCAGGATAGGGACTGGCCACCAGGTAGATCAACACAGGATTAGCAGCTGGGAGCATTCAGCCCTATCTCTTATCCTCCAGGGAAGGGATAGAGGTTGGGATTGGTTAATGATCAATCGTGTCTATGGGATGAAGCCTCCACAAAAGTCCCTAAACTATGGGGTCTGAAAAGCTTCTACATTTCAACTCCATAGGGACAGAAGCTCTACACTTGGGACCTTTATGGGTATCACTCTGTTTATTTGAATTCTTCACAATAAACTTGTAAATGTAACTAAAGTATTTGCCTGACTTCTGTGTTAGAGCAAATTATCAAACCTGAAGTGGAGATTGTGGAAATCCCTGATATGTATCCAAGTTGGACAGAAGTGTGAAGATGCCGGGCACCGGAGAGTCGTCGCTGGCCCCTGCAGTGGAAGGCAGACTTGTGCTGCTGAGCCCTTCCCCATTGGGGTTTATATAAACTCTGGGTAGTTAAGTGTCACAAGTGAGTTAAATTGTAGAGCACTCGGTATTTGCAGAGAACTGGAGAATTACTTTGTGTCAAAATCCCACACATTTGTTGTCAAAAGTGTTGTAAGCAAAGAAAAAGTTTTCTTTCTTTTTTTTTTGGCAGTTTTTGGCCGGGGCCGAGTTTGAACCTGCCACCTCCCGTATATGGGGCCAGCGCCCTGCTCATTGAGCCACAGGCACCGCCCAAAAATGTTTTCTTTTATACCAGATTGTGATTTTTGAAAAAAACTGTGTTTAGAATTTACCTCCAATCACAATAACAGATGACCAGATCATCATTTTGATTTTTCTTTTTTTGAAGAAAGAGTCTCACTTTGTTGCCTGTTGCCCTCCATAGAGTGTGGTGGCATCATTGCTCACAGCAACCTCAAACACTTGGGCTCAAGCAATTCTCTTGCCTCAGGCTCACAAGTAGCTAGGAATACCAGCGCCTGCCACTACGCCTGGGCTATTTTTAGATAGCCTTGGGCTGAGGCTGGTCTCGAACCTGTGAGGTCAGGCAATCCACCTGCCTCAGCCTCCCAAGTGCTGAGATTAGAGGTGTAAGCCACCGTGTCTGACCCATCATTTCGATTTCTGACCTATTTTATTGTGGAGTTTTGCAATAGTGTTGCACCTCAAAGAACCCTTCAGCCTATCACCTCTTTTTGTCAATTCTGGTCTGGCCTTCATTGCCTCCTCTTAGCAGTATTCTAGTTTTCTTACAGAGAAATTCATCTAAAAGATACTCATGGGATAATATCTAAAATCCTAACGTGGCCAGAAGGACTTCCTTGCTTCTCTCCCCTGGGAGATTCCCACATCACCAAACTATTGATGCTTTACCACGGCACTGTGCTTTCTGATTTCCTGTTTCATTTGCTGGTGCCCATTCCTAAGGTTTCTCCCATTATGTCTTTCTGGCAAATTGCTATTAATCTTTTAAATCTTAAATTCAATATCTTTAGCTGCAGAAACTTTTCCTGTCTAGCATCCTGGTTGTAGGAAACTGGTGCCTGTGTGGATCATGCTACACACAATATGCAGCATTTGGAGGCAAATGTGCTTTGTTAGCTACACACATGTCATGGGAACTCTGCTCCTCTCCAACTTACAGAATTCTGAACTCTCTCAGAAATCATTCTCTTTTTCTGGAGGTAAATAGATTCAGCCTAAATCCAAAGTTATTCATGTTTTTTCACAGATCTACAGAAGCCGCTAGCTCTCATGCATTCACCACTAGCAACAGCAGTGATAGCCGTGACAGCCATATATATCTGTCTGTACACACACACATATACACACGGTGTACACCTCCATTATATTTGTATATGTATGTGTATAGATATTTATACATATACACATGCAGTACACACTTCCTTTGTACAGGAAGCTTTAACATGTGCCTCAAATATAAAAATAAGACATATATACATATATATTTTTATTCTTACCCTCCCTATGTGACTTGGAATCATTCAATCTTCAATGCATTCATTATTGCTTCCCCAACTTAGCAATTAAACCCTGTGTACAATTGTGAATTGTGAACAATTCACAAATTAAGTATATGGAAGAGGCCAAGTGCATATAAATTTGGCCAAGATAACAAGAATTTCTCTCTACAAGTAGACAGCTCCACCCCATTTTTTGCAGCTTATGTACATTAATTTGCCTAAAGTTACTGTGTTGGCTTAATGGGATACCATTGCCACCTGCTATTGAGCTATTAAAGTCCTGCAATTAATCAAATTATGCAGGGATTAATCAGGTTTTGCTGTGCTATCATTGTAACTAACTTTTACGTATTTAAACTTAAGAGTGCAATACGATGGATATGACGCAGCTTGCCATTTACTGACTCAGCATGCGTAGAACCCAAGCTAACCAACATTGATCCAATGGAAGTGCTGTGTCTTAGTAGTACAGAATATAGACTTTGATAATCAAAATTAAGCATTTCAAGTTTCAGTTCTACCATTTGTTAGATGGCCTTTGATGGGTCACTTGCCCTGTCTAGACTTACATTGTTCAAAACTGGAATATAGTACATAATCAATGTATGTTCTTGAATATTGTTTCTCTAGTGATACCTTTCTTCTGGTTATCATTTTTATAAAGTCAGTGTCCTCTCTGGGCCTCCGTGAAACCTATGGTTTAATTTAGAAATATGTGCTGTTCCAGTGCATTTCCATTTGTTGTGTAAAATATAGTCCTCTCTTGTTAGTGTTCTATTTGTTCAACTTTATGCATGTATGAAGCAACTCACTCTGCATAAACCAGATTTCAATCATCATCTTGCTGCATTCATTAAAAAAGTCAAAGCATAGTTAATAGTCAATAAAATACAATCATCGGAAGGGTTCAATGAATTTTAATAATTATATACATCATAAAACCGCCACCTAAAACACACTGTAAAATATTTCCCTTGCCCAAGAAGTTTGTTATCCCCTTTTTTTTTCTATTAAAAATAAAAACAGAATGCATCAATTTGTGCAGGCTCTATGCTAGTCTTCTCTGTATCATGCCAGTTTTAGTTCATGCTACCAAAGTGGCCATTACTCACTGCAATTGTGCTTAACTCCCTTATTCTCTCAAACCCAATAGAAATTATAATGAGCAGGGAGCAATTAATCCAGAAATGGTACGGAGCCAATTAAAAATCAGTAAACAGCGAGCATTCATTGTCCCCGAGGATGTTGAAATGTAGAAGTCCCCCCCCTTTTTTTTTCTTGGTAAAGGATCATTATACCATTATTGATATTTTAAAGGAAAATGACAGGACATCTCTTAGAGAAATGGAAATGCCCACACAGAGCATCATTTTGCTGAAGTCATCATGTTTCAGCTTCACCTGAGTCTCCGCTTTGCAAACTTTGCGACTAGATTTTTCTTAGAACTCTCAACGTTGATCAGATCTTTAGATGTTAGAAACACTCGGTAAACAAATGTAAAAGATGTTTATACATAAATTAGTAAAAATACACTGGTTTATAGTAATGTATTGTATTTTTTTCCCTCATCAGAATACTCATACCCATTATTCAGGATACCCGATTCTAGTCTTGCTCAACCTCTATTTTGCTATCACCCTCCTCCTCTCACAAAGGAGCCTTCTTTGATCCTGTGGATAAAATTGTAATATCATATATATAGAATTAGATATCTGTTTATATACTTTAGGTACTCTGTGCATTATACATAGCAAGTAACATTTTGTTCACTGCCTCCAACACCCTCAGAATCAGTTTTCACCTCCTTTGGGCTCTATTAACCTACTGGAAATATTTGCCTCATTCTTTTTATCCTGCTCTCTGGCAGTATGGATAATTGCATTCATACACCTTTTTATTTTATGTATTTTATTTTTTTTAAGACAGAGTCTCACTATGTCACCCTCTGTAGAGTCACAGCTCACAGCAACCTCCAACTCTTGGGCTTAAGGGGTTCTTCTGCCTCAGACTCCTAAGTAGCTGGGACTACAGGCGCCCACCACAATGCCTGGCTATTTTTTTGTCGCAGTTGTCATTGTTGCTTAGCTGGCCCAGGCCGGGTTTGAACCCTCCAGCCTCGGTGCATGTGGCCAGCACTGTAACCACCACCGTGGTACAGGCACAGAGCCTACTTTATGTATTTTTTGGTGCTTTGACATCTGGAGCCTGGCTGACTGTAGAGAGAGACATTCCTTCCCAGGGTTAGCTAATTCCTAGAGATAGCAAAAGACTCACCTTCTAGCACACCTTTCTTACGCTAACCGATCAATCTAGCATTTCCCTTATTGGTCTCTTACACTCCAGGACCCTGTCCACTTGCCCTGATAGCCCCAGGGCCAGTTTTCAGATAACTAGAGATAGTGTCTACACCCCAGAACCAGCAGAAAGGATCACTGTAGCCAATCCTGGCCTTCTAACATTACCTCACCTGTTCCTTTTCATAGAAACCACAATAAAGGCTCTGGCCCACACTTTCCTTCACTCCGTCTGCCTCAAGACTGACCCTGGTAGTTGCTTGTATAGCCTTGCATGGTAGGTCATGTCCCTTCCTCTTGGGAACTGTGAGAAACAAATGTCTTTTCAGTGGTTGGCTTCTCCTAATTTCTTGGCCTGATAAGATCTGAATAATAATAAATCCTACATTTCTAAAACACTTACATATCAGGAAGTTGGTTGGCCAGCATGGAATCTGGATAGTTGTGAAAGATATTTGTTAGAGTCATGATGACGTCTCATAAATTCCCCGTTCCTTACAAGGTATTACCCCTAGTGACTTCTCCACTGGTGGGCGGGGCTGCAAGGTGGTTGATGCCTTAGCAATCAGACTATTGGGTCTCAGACCCTAACTTTGTCACTTCTCAGGTATGAGATCTAAAACAAGTCAATGGTGTCCTGTTTCCTCTTCTGTAAAATGTGATAATATTATAATTCTACCTACATCACACAGATTTGCTGTATGAAACAATATACGTAGCACACTGCAAATTTAGGAAACCTCTGAGATCACTTTTACTTCTGACACTAACAGCAAGTTTGGGAGGTCACCAAGGTTGCCCTCACATTGCTAGAAGGACTCAGAAAACTTAGCAAAGCCATGGTACATGTTGCTACATTTTATTACAATGAAAGGATTCAAATCAGCTAAGGGAAGAGGCACCAAAGTGCCGAGTCCAGGAGAGTCTCATGTTTGGAGGCTCCACCTGTCCTTTCTAAGTGGGATTGCACAAACAGCACTTACTTTGCCCAGATGTGTGACAACACGCAGGGATACTCGCCTGATGCTTGACATCCACAGTTTTTATTGGGGTTTGGCTATGTAGATGTTGTAGGCTGCCTATGTGGCTGAACTTAACCTCAAGTCCTCCAGTGGTGGAACTGATACCATGGACCCAACCTCTCCTTAACTTCCTTCCAAAATCCAGACCTTAAATCCTACTGTTGCCAGAGAACATGTGGCATGGCCCGAGGCGACCAGATAATCAGCCACTCTCACCAGGCAGGGCATTCCAAGAGTTTAGAGATTACCTCCCAGAAGAAAGGGCCACATATTTCTTTTGGCAAGGCGAATCCTTTACTGAGCAAGCTACTTAGAATAATTGTAATACACATTCCATGCACAAAAGCATTTGTATTTTTTAGCAGTCGTGTGAGAATCTCTCTTGCCTAAAGAGTACACTAAAAACACTACCAAACTCTTACTCTTCTCTGGGTCTCTGCAGACCTCTCTCTGTTTTTAATGGGTTTTTCATCACCCATGGCAAAATGTAACTGATTAAAACTCAGAGCCTTTGCTTGGACTTCACCTAGTTTTGCCTTCTTAGTTTACCTTTTAATGAACCTGGAAAAAAAATTTCAGACACATTTTTATTTTCAGCCCCTCGGGCTATTTTGACAGCCCATTGATCTCCTTCATTATGCATTGGATGTGACTACACTCACCTTTAGTGTAATCCTGTTTCTTATTTTGGGGGGACATATCACTATAACTTTCTATATTCTACACAAAATCTAATCCAGATATTTCAGCAGCCAAAAAGAAGATGCTTTTAATGAGCAAACACAGAGGTTTACACGAAACACAGTGGCAAGCAATTCCTTTTTCCCCCCAGTCTGGAAAACCTCTGTCTTTGTCATAAACCAAAAGGACATCATGAGAGGTTAGATTTTTATGGCCCATCTCATTATTGTTGATGCAAACCTACAAACTAATTTGCTCGTGGTTATGGGAATATCTCCTTTAACCTTGGCAACTCAATCAGAAAGAATTTATTTTAGAGATGGGTTTTGCTTAACAGCATTTGGCATTTGCTTAGGCTGAACATTCATCCACAGAGAAGGAGTCTTCTTTCTTTAGGGTAGTAATCTCTGCAGAAATATCACATGAAATACAGTGCAGAAAACCTTGAGCGTATTGGCTGGTGAAGAGGCAGTGTGCTGTGATTAGCAGTAAGGACTCTGCCCTTGGGTGTTTGCCTTTACCCTGGAGTCAGGGCACTTAGGACCTCAGTGAACTGCTTCATTGCTGAAAGGGGTTGGTAGTAATATCACTTCTTTTCAGAACTGTAAGGAGGAAGGGATTTTTGTTTTATTTTGTTTTCTGTTTTGTTTCTTGCTATATGCACTACCTCTAAAAGCAACTGACACAGGGAGGCACTCAATAGATATTTGTTGCTGAATGAATGAAGGGTTGTGCCAAGCCTTTAACTGATCTTATGCATGCAAAGCCTCTGTATCAGACACATTAAAGCTCTCAGAAAATAGTCCTTCAAAAAGCATTTTGCTAAAGCAGAAGCAAAACAAACCCTTTGTACTCAGTGAGGAATTTGGTGACAGGTTTATAGGAAATTTATTAATTTTAATATTAAAAAGTACCGTGTGTGTTGTTCATTGATTTATTATTCTCCAAATATGCATCAAGTAACTATTATATACTCTGTACTATTGCAGGTCCTAGAGATTCAGGGGTAAACAAAAAGAGCAAAACATAGAGTGTCCAGCCATAAAACTTTTTACCCAACCCAGGGCAGGTTTTAGTTCCTGTATGTCTATCAGTAATCAATAGCTAAGGGGAAACAACTTGTAGGAAAGCAAAGAAAATAAGGGATTCACATCATTCACTTTATTATTAATCTTTTGCCATTTGTGGAATCGTTAGCTTCTCTAAAACTCTTGAGATATAAAAGCGTTATCTCTGAGACAAGAGATTATTCTAAATGACTCTCCTCTTGATCACCCACATCTGCCTGAGAGAATTTCTTAGCCAGTTGTTTCAGGTGCAGACATAATTGGCTATTAGTCATTGCGTTGCCATCAGTCCACCGACACACGTCTCCACCTCAGCTCTCAGCTATTTGCAAAGCAAGGTCCTGGTTTCTGATTAATCTTTGGCTGGTCATTGAGGATGTTGAAATAGCTCCTGGTTAATTAGACCATTTTGTCTCTAACCTCGTCCATTGTCTGGATGTAATAGTGATAGAGGGGCTAACAATTCCAAACACAGCCCTGGAACCTTGCTAATCTGATTTCATGATTTACTAAGGGTACCACTGTTCAAGTTGTTAGAGCCTATTTGTTGTGAGAGGTTATAAGTAAGTGGACATTTTTAGAACCAAGTCAATTACACACATTTAATGAAACCTAAGGAGCTCATAAAGCAAAATAAATTAAATAAAAAAGCAGCATCTCCAGCACTTAGTGATTTAAGTCACACACACACATACACCCCACCTGCAATGTGATAAAATAGAAAAATATGTGGAGAGAAAGCTCACAATAGAAATAAAAGCTTTCTGATTTTAGCAGTGTGTGAGCACGAGCAAGTCACTCCTTTCCAAATCTCAGCCTTCTTTTCTGATAAATGGAAATAATATGAAGGACTACAGGATTGGTGAACGGATTAAAGTGCATTAAATAATATTTTTGAGTTATCTCATTAAAATATTTCATAAGATGTCTTAGGGTCTGCTTAAAATGTGTGTTAATTACATGGTATTATTATTATTTTAGGAAGCTTCCCTATTCTCCTTAATTTCTGCAAAAAAAAAAAAAAAAAATAGGCATTTGTTCATAATTCAAATTAAAAAATCTTTACCTCACTTTTACAAGGAGAAGATTTTTACAAGCAGAAAATCGAAATAAAGGACACTGACAAACAAGTTTTGATTTTTCCACTCACCTTCTTGAGATGTGTAATCTTGTTGTACTAGGGTTTAGGCAAGAATTCCAAGAGTGATGGAAGGCAGGAAAAGAAGTGAACTTTCTTCTATTAACTCTTCAGGGGTTGTCTTTGTAAACATTTCCCCGTCTTTTTTCAAAGAATTCCTTTAAAAAAAATTCATTGAGGTGATAAAAAAAAAAAAATTCATCATTCAAATAAGTTTAGAAAACACTGAGGATTAGATTTCCCCTTGAAGAATCATAATTCTTATTTGAGTGTTGAAAGTATCCTGAGAAATCAAGAAAGGCTCTCATAAAAAGGAATAAAAGAAAAACTTTAGATCCTTTAACATAATTTTTCCCAAAGACCCACCATAGCATGTGTTAACACACAAAACATATTTTGATAAAAGGGCTGAGCCACAGTGTAATGGGTTGACTAGAATCCTCCACAAAATTCACATCCACATCCACTTAAAGACTAAGAATGTGATCTGATTTAGACATAGTCTTTGTGGTCCTAATTATTTAAGAGCCTTGTGATGAAATCGTCCTAGATTCTGACCAAGGGGCCCTTAAATCCACTGCTTAATGTCTCCAGCAAAAAAGAGAGAGGACATTGAGAGAGGACATCTAGTACAACTAGATCACACTTCTCATTCCGAGAAGGTGGCAGTGTGAAGGTGGGGACAGAGATTGGGATGATGCATCTGTAAGTCAAAAAATGCCAAGGAGTGGGGGGTCCACCCAAAGGGAGGAGGAGGGACTGGGGTGATTTCTCCTTCACAGCCTCCAGAAGGAACCATCCCTACCCACACTTGGCTTGGACACTTCTAGTCTCCTCAACCGTGAGAAAATACATTTGTTATTTTAAGCCACCTAGTTTGTGGTAATTTTTTACAACGGGGCTAAGAAATGTGTATGTATATAAAAACACACACGCACATATCTATATATAATATTCCAAAATGCCGATTTGAAATGTAAAAAATGCCATGGAAATATATCCCAATAAAATCTTTGTTCTCTCTTCTGCCCACTTGTCTTCCATTTCTTGGTGATTTGAGGAGGGTGAGGGACTCCAACACAAGGGGAAGGGAGAGTCACCACTCACCACTTGACTGGCTATGAGGAGCTCACTCAGGGATCCAAAGTGAATGCTCCCTTACGTTTTCTATCATCATTTTGTGTTCTTGTCAATAAAAATATTTAACATTTGTGAATCATTGGTGTTTATAAAAAGTTTGCAAAACAGTGAACATCTTTCTTGCTTTTTTTGTGTGGGGGAGGTAGCCAAAGAAAGAAAATAAGTAGTAATCGTGATGCAACACCAAATCAGCATGCAAACAGTTTAGCATGTTTGCTAAAATGAAGTTTTCCTCTCTGCTTAAGCTTTGGAATCAGCATGGAAAATTGCCATAAAGGTCTACATTTTCATAGACGAAGACCTAAAGAGAATTTTGTTTTTATTTCTTTGTGTAGAATAAACAAAGCCAGCGTGTGTTTTTAATCTGGTTCTTTGGAGAGCTGCGTGCAGTCAGCACTGGGTGAAGGCTCACTCTCGCAGTGGTCATGACACCTGATAGCTGGGCCACCTGTCACACCTCCAAAGGAGCAGTGAGAATAGCCCAGCCCCAAAACAGCTCTAGGCATTTGGACCCTTCGGGTTCTGGTAAGCAAATAAAGAAAAAAACAGATGTGGCCTATGTCTAGTTCCTTTGTATCTGGAGATTAGCTCAAATCTAGACTTTTAAGCTTTTTAAATGGAAGCCTGGCTGTTTCTACTTCCTAGGCACATTTGTGTACAGAATTTGGACATATTTTTCAAAGTGCAAATGTGATCATAAGCTTAAGTCATGTGTCTGACTCCCCAAAGCCCCAAGGTTTATTTCTTCCTAATTTAAGGAGGCTAAAGGTAGCATTGAAAGACCCCCGAAGGGAGACCCTCACTCAAATCTTGGGACGGCGCGGCGCCCAAGGACTCACGAGAGACCGCACTTGATGCAAGAACACACGAGGCTTTATTCAGGGAAAGCCAGAGCTCTGGGGCCGACACGTATCTCACGCAGGAGACAGAGGAGTCAACCCTGAACTCAAGAAGGGAGCTCTTTTTATAGGGTTCTGGAAGAAGTGGGAAGAAGCGGGAAGGAATGGCACGTTACAATCTTATTGGTTCATTTAAAATTGATCCACTCTATCTTTACATGACAGAAGTTTAAATTCAAGTCAAGTTATCGGGGTAGAATAATTCCTTGTATTTGTTTTTCTCAGAACTGCTGACCCAGCCCTATCGCGACCATCTGGAGCCCTGGATGGGCCATTTCCTGGAACATGGGGCTCTCTGGAGCCCTGGATGCCATTTCCAGAAACATGGGGCTCATGTGGGGTAGACACCTTGTAACATGCCTGGCCAGCTAAAAATTTTCCATTCTTACAATACTTTTCCTCTATTTTTTCACAATACTTTTGCAATGCTTAGATGTAATAGATGGCTAATAATTATTTGTGGTTTATCTATTAATTTCTTACAAATCTCTATGAAGTTTAAAGTAACAGATCAAGGTAGGGTGATCTTAATAAAGGAAGGTTTCTGTTGGATGTGTACTCAGAACTGGTTTTTGAAGACAGAACATTTGATTGGAAAGGAGGGATTTCATATGGAAGATGAAACAATTAGAAATAAGTGCTTAATGATGCTTTTAAATTTATTAAGGAAAATCAGAATTCATAATGACTATTTTTAGTGAAGTTGAATACACTAAGTATAGAAATGTCTTGAGGTTTGGTGAATGAACTATTTTTTTTTTAGTAAGAGTTTCAAAGCCAATGTTGTGATTTTAAAGTAATTAAAGTGCTATCTGACTGTCAGTGGGTCACTCTTCTAAATGGTTCAGTACACAGAGCAAACAACCTTCTGGGACAAGAAATTGCTGCAAATCAAAACTACAGAAATGCTCTAAATCCCTGAAAACTTTCCCAATTAAGGTGCTGCAAGGATGGCAGCCCTTCCTGCGTGCACAGGTATCATTGTGTATAACAGAATCATCTGGGTTCATCCATAAAGGAGAGATTTAAGCTGTTTTATCCCATTGATTTCTCTTTGCTTGTTGACTAAGAGGCTGACGAGGTACCGTCGGTGGGAATAAGCTCCCCTAACACAATTTCTTTCTCCCAGATGCCTAATAGGTGAAAATCATAGGAACATGGAGGCTGCAAAGAATTCCTGATAATTTTCCCACTCACATGGGCACTTGAACATCTGTCTATGCCTTGCAAAATGGTAACAAGCAGGCAGAGACATCAATGGCTTTTTACAGATTCTTCATGCCAACCTCAGTTAAGTCCAAATCCCACATCTCACGTCTGCTACCATGGGGGTTTCAGAATAGCACAGAATATAGGGATGTTGGGATATAGCAGGGAGGAGACATCTCTGAAGTTCAAGGCTTCCATTACTCAGACTCGGGCTCACTCACTGCCATATCCCCTTTTTATTGATTGTACTGATGGACAAGAACCAATTTCATTTCTCAGTTTGCCACCAGATTGTGTGTTGAGTAATTATTTTATGTCACCTCTATTATTTAATAGCCAGGGTGCCTATCATTTTTCTATTTCCACTGCACAAAGCACAGTGTGAATTACATAGCAGGGACTAAGGAAATATATCTTGATGGATTGATTTTTATTTTTTAAAGTGCTTCGTCTCAATAAAATTGGGCCATATCTCTCCCTTACTGGACCATTCCAACCTGTCCAGGACTTTGTGTAAGTGCTAGGTAAAATTTTATCTGAATGAGATTTTAGTATTATTTATCCATGGCAATAGATATATCTCTGTTTATTAGTTTACATGATTCAGGAAGCTGATTATTAGCTTCTTTATAACTCTAATTTAAACATGTTATATTTTATTTCCCGCATGGAAAAGCAAAAGCCTCCAAGGAGTAAACACCAGGGAGTGAATTATAGGAAACTGTTGGTTCGATTCCTGGGGAGTTTTCTCATCCTTCTCCTCATGTAACAACAAACTTTGTACCTCCAACCATTAACGTATGTGGTAACAGAAACTGGCCAAATATTCCCCTGGCCATAATGTGGACACATTAGCTAAACTGGGACAGTTTTGCTACGTGGGAACTAGTAGAAAGGATGACTTTTTTTTGCTGGAGTTACTATACAAAGTGGGTATAAATGTGAAATGTCCTTCAGGCATTTTTCTGGGCAACTCAGAGGGAACTTTCATTGTAGTGGAGCATAAGGCAGCTCTAACACAAAAGTAGAGCCAAGAGATAAAGAGATGATGTAAGGAAAAGAAATAGGAAGAGCTCAGAAAAATACTCGACATTGACAATTATTGCCCCCCAGATTTAGTCATGCTTAAAGCCAGTGCTTCCCTTGGATTTGCTAGTTTCAAGAGTCAATAACTATCCTCTGTGTTTTCTTGCTTAATCATTTAGATTGGTTGTCTTCTACTGACAATCAAAGGAATTCTCATGAGCACCATCTCTAGAATATCCTGGTCAAGTTGTTTGGATGACAACCTGGTCATCCTAATCAACTTGTTCCATTTTGGACAAGTATACTTTGCTAGATTTTCATTCCTTGAGAGAACTTTTAGATGGCTCATGCCTGTGATCTCAGCAATTTGGGAGGCCAGGGAGGGATGATTGCTGGAGGCCAGTAATTCAAAACTAGCCTGGGCAAGGTGGCAAGACTATGTCTCTACTTACAACAGAAGAATCAGTTGTATGTTGTGGTATACTCCTGTAGGCTCAGCTTTTTGGGAGGCTGAGCCAAGAGGATCACTCACGTCTGGGTATTGGAGGCCTCAGTGAGCTGTGATCATGCCACTGTACTCCAATCTGGGTGACAGAGAGACACGCCATCCCAGGAAAAAAAAAAAAATTCTAAAATTGAGTGTAATAAGTCTTGTAATGGAAGAAGTGGCCAATTATGTTTCTATGATTGTTTTGACTATTAAATTTAAGTCAATCATGTAAAGCTGTCAACACTTAGGATATGATTCTAATTATTTGCTAACTATCATCACCATCATCATCCCCAACATCACAACCACCCTACGTGTGTATCAAAGATTAGTGAGATGATGATTAGATTGTGAAATTTCCTGGAAGCTAGAAAGTGTCAAGACTGTATACTGTGCGAGGATATTTTTACAGACGGTACTTTGTGTTTAGTCTATATGACTGGAGTATATGGAGTATACACTGTCCTTTGTGAGATTTTTGCTATTTTTGTTGTTTTAAGGACTCTTCTCTGGACTTGGTAGTATTCTCACAGCCTTTTCAAGTCAGTTATGTAAACATATTCAGAGGGTGGGAATTGTTAAGATTTATTTTTATACAGAAAAATGATGTATCACTTTGACTACATACACAAGGGGAAACAAGAGGTAGTTTATTGACATGGGCTAAGACAACCCCCCAAATTAAGCACAATCTTATTCTTTTCTTTTGAGCTGTAGTCCAGATAACCAATAAGATTGCTTTTAAAAAAATAGAATTTTCTGTTACTTCTGGACTAAAGCAAAAATTTTAAAGAAATTAATAAATTATTTTTAGGAAACATGAGTATTGATCATGGAAATTTACCCCCAACTAAGCAAAAGCTGTTGACCTGACTCTTTCTGAGGCAGGCCTGTCTCTCCTCTGACTCCTGAGGCAATTGAAATCAATTTTGGTGAATCTGGTCATTTGTAAGAGGGTGGGAGACTATGGTTACCATCATCTGGGGAAGACGCAGGAAAAAGACAGAAATTGAGAAAATTCTAACTCTTTAAAAATCAACCATTTTTGCTCCAGAGGATGCAAGTTGAAAACATCTTTGTTGTTTCACTTATAATTTTATTTCTGTTCTCACACCCCACCCTCCTTTACATGAATATTAAGGACTAAGGCTTTTTAGCAACAGGCTTTTGGTTGTGGGGGAGGTAGGGGTAAAGGGAAAAGTGTTGTGTATGGCTTTTCATATGGTAATAAGTTGATTCCATGACAACCATTGAAAAAAGAAGGGCTGGAAACAAAAGCTGCAGCCAGAGAGAGGATCAGGGCTCTTTCAGGGGCACAGTAAGAATAACAGCCAAGACTCCCTCCTCTGAAAGGTATCTGATGGCCACTTGTCAAAGGGCTTTGTTTTAATAGTGCAGAGTCAGTATATAATTAATGCAGAGTTTTATGAGTCCAAATTTTACCCTCAATGATGCTTCCCTTTTCAAAGTGGTGAATAAAAATCTGAAACCAAGAGGATGTGTCGAATCACTGCTGCCATGCAGGGTCCCTGGAATGAAGTCCATGCAGGAGACTTTGTAGACTATCAGTCCCATTGATCCTTCCCTTCAGTGTTAAGTAAAAAAGGTCAAGGGCTTTTATCTTTGAGCGTAAGAAGGTGTTTGGAGCTAGTTGACTAGAACTGCAATGGAGAAGGCTTGCTGTCCTCTCGAGGCAACCTCTGAGCACAGTGCAAATGTTATTCCCAGGGACACACTGAAATTGAACAGTGTGTAGAGTGCTGATGGCATTCCTGGGCTTCTTTGACCAATGAAAAAATCCTGACTGGCCATTTATCTTTCTAGAAACATGAAATGACATCTTTATGCCAGATTTCCTAATGTCCAGGACATCTAAATTTTTAGTTGAATTCTAGTGGTCTCACATATGAATTAACTGTCATGTCACGCTAACACAATGCATTCCTTCTAGCCAGTTCTTAAATACCATAATGTGTTGCATTCAGTAATAATGCTGACTTTACAAATTTTCTGTCCAGCCTTGTCTTTCTCTCATGTGTATTATCCAATCTTTGATTGAATTATATTAAATTCCTCTTTTTTGAGCCCTTTAAGTAGTTGCCAAAAACTCGCCATGAATAACTTGGCATACAGTGTTTTCTCTGTTTGGATGGACACAAGAGCTTTCATCACAATGGAATGCTCATGGAATTACATATTTCAAAGAACGCTAACATGAAAATCAAACTTCATTCAGAGTCAGATTACAATGATGAATAGTAATGCCACAAGGATCACTAAAAAAAAATTGCAATTTGCTTTTAAAGTACTGGCTTTGGTCTTCACTTAAGTGATTACAAAATGTAATTTTTTTTTTTCCTCAGAAACTTTACGAACTTATGTGAATCTCTCAATTTCAAGCTATTCATGACTGTAGTAGTGTTGTTTGATGAAAAGAAAAGAGGTATTGTAGCTAGGATAAGTCAGAATTTGAAATCTCACAATATCGTTACCAAGACTGTATCATAAAATATGCTACAATTCTTAAAATAATCTTACTTCTATATTTTATTCAGTATCTGGAATGTGAAATTTATCACCTTTAACATTTGGAAAAAATCATATTTACTCAACAAACAAACTTTAAATAAGTGCTTATGTGGAATAGAACTGGACTCAATTCTGTAGAAACAGGGGTAGTGAGTTAGATGATGTCAATGTAATAGTATGACTTTTTTTGGAGAAAAATTCATATTTTGGTGAATGAATAATTATGCTAACAGATAATTATAGCTTTTGTCAGTTTTTATATCTTATGTCTTCTGAAATTAAGGTTTGATGTGGCTTAAGTAGGTACACACGATAAGCATAAAATAAATAAGGATGACTAGGTAGCATAAAATCAAAACAGGGAAACTGAAAAGAGTAGAGTGAGCTCTAGACAAGACAGACCACAAAATTCTGTATTGTTGCCGGAGGTGAACCACAAATTTAACCTCGATATACTCCAATGGGCATTGATTGCAAAATTCACAGTGTACCAAAGAGGAAAACCATCCAGAAGCTCACGATAAGCAGAACTTTTACTTGTATTGAGATGTAAGAGAAATTTCTTTTGCGCATCAGTGAAAAGGGTACATAGTGAGATGCCGTCATGCATTCTTAACAACCTTTCTAAAATAAAGGCAATATTGGGGCTCTTATACATATTTTGTATCTATCCTCTAGTGTACAGCAATAATAAACTAAAATTCAAAATGCCCACAAGGCATTTAAGGAAAGTAGCCATAGTTGGCTTGCCCGCAGAGAGCTGTGCTCTGCCCCGTATAGCTTTTCCTTCCTGTCTAATACACACATTCTCTCTCTCTCACACACACATATGTGCGCACACACTTACACACATACAGATAAGTCAAACCTCCCAATTACAATTGGTGGTAGCTAATTGGCCTGGGGACAGGAGCAAACACTTAACTCAAGAGTAACTTATGTTTATAGACTTGCTAGTAGCTCATAAGGCCATCTGACAAAGAAAGCTTTGCTTGGAAAGGATGACTGAAGTTGAGAGAAAACAATTGAATGTTTTCTTTGGGGGCATTTGAAGATAAGAGGTACACAGAGGGAGGCAATTATCTAGAAGTGTGAGCAAGAACTGAAGGACACAGAGGGAAAAGTTAGTTTGCAAAGGCCAAGAGGCAGCAGAGACAATAAACAGGCACAAAGCAGGAAGAGCACACAGAGTGCAGGGGCTGACTTTGTGGGATAGATGCAGTCTCACCAATAAGCTCCTGAGGCTGAACGGGGTTGGAGAGAGCTGATCACTGGGCCGCATAGCCGCTTCCAGGGAGCCTGACTTTACCATGGTTCTGCTTGTTCTTCAAGACATGGATTGGCTTGTATTTATTACTAATACTAACCTGAGAGAATTACCAATTTTTTTTTTTTTTTTTTTTTCAGAAGTCCAATGGCAGATAGCACAACCTAAAGTGAAAGTCAGCAAGAGAAATCCTTCAGGGGTGCACACATTGTGGGGCAAATGTGCAGCTTCTGAAGGTCCAGTTGAGCTGAGATAAAATTTATGCTACACATGCAATATAGTGAGACTGCACAGCCATTAACGTTATTACAAAAATGTGTAAATAAGTTCTTAATGGGAATTAATGGAGTGTAATGATGTCTAATGGAGTTGATTAAAGGTCAGTCTGGGTGCTCTGGCTGCCAACAGACCTATAGAATAGGGTTGATGTCTTTTGGGGAAAATGTTAAAAATGTGGGTGTTTTTCCTCTGTCAATAGGTAAATTGATTCATGGTGGGCTAGGGCAGTATTTTCTACCAACAACAACAGCAAAATATAAACTCCCAGTTCTAATCTCTTCAAAGACACATGTAAATGGGAGTCCAGAAACTCAAAGCTTTGTGCCATAAAGTAGAATTGCCTTGATGTTTATCTACAAACGTTCAAAGCATGGTAGGTGGGCAATGATTGTCCCCTACGGTCATAACAAAACTTCCACTTTATTCTTACAGGACACCTTACCTAGTAAGGCATTATTAATAGAGTTTTGGAGTTCAGCTGCTCAAAATAATGTCTTTTGTTTTAGTAATATAAATATCAGGGCCTGTTTTACTGGATTACCTTTTATTCACCACAGTGATGAGAATGGAAGAGGAATGGAAAATTTTCAAAATATTTATGTTCAGGCCTATTTTTGAGGAACTGGACTATAGGACCAGAATGGGATTGAGCCAGTATAATTGGGTCAAGTTTCCCAAGTCACCCTAATCTTCTTCTCTGCTGAAAGATCTAAAGACCAATGCCTGATGACAGACCAACTTCTAGATGTAAATGTCAGAACCACTTAGGGCTCTTATCTCTATGTTAACTGGAATTTACTTTGAATGTATTCTTTTTTTTTTTTTTTTATTGTTAAATCACAGCTGTGTACATTAGTGCAATCAAGGGTTACAATGTGCTGGTTTCATATACAATCTGAAATATTCTCATCAAACTGTTCAATGTAGCCTTCATGGCATTTTGAATGTATTCTTGCTTAATTTGATTGTTCAGACAATTGTACATTTCAAAAT
>CAUYPK010079024.1:0-22611 GCA_963574355.1 Loris lydekkerianus | reverse complement strand
TTCCCTCTTCTGTTTTTAGTATGGCGGAAAAACATAGCCCCTGTCTTAGGTTGCCTGCTCTTGCAGTTTCAGTCTTACCCATCATGGGGATACAAACATCAATGGTTTGGTCCCTGTCTTAGGTTGACTGAACGCAGAGTGATCTTACCCTTCTTTGGGTACTATGAATGTAATCCACCATGCAGCCTCTCCATATCCTGTCTTAGGTTGTCCCAGTTTTCGGAATCTTACCCGTCATTGGTGCTATGGAGGGTGGTGAAGAATAATAGTTAGATTCTTGGTTAATGAGCCGGTGATATTGGACCTCGACCTATTGAAGACACATCTATGGCACTGGAAGAGAAATCAGCAGCCTTGGATCTGGTTCTAATTCTACCATGTACTGTGTGTGTGAGATTAAGTTCCCTTCTCATCTCTTGGCCTATTTCACTAAACCTTCAAATTGAGAGGATGGACTAGATGGTTCTAATAGCCTTTCCAATTCCAACTTTGCAGGGTTCCATGTATTAAGGAAGCTCATGATTTTACTTCCCTTTCCTAAGGCATTTGGCATTTCCCTCTTGTTTGCCAAGGCTCTGTATTATGGTGATACATTTCTCCAGCTATCTTGGCCTCTAGCCTCAGTCGGTACTATTACCATGCATGGGAAAGACAAGGCATTAACAATGTCAAGGCCTATGGCATTGGACCCAAGGCTGCAGGTTCTGAAGCATCTTGTCTCCTTCAAGACAGAGGCCGAAGCCTGAATCCCATGCTGCCATGCTTCTCTGCCACATCCCAACTTCCTGGACTTGATCAGTCACTATTTATCAAGTTACAGTCATTCTTGTCACAGGGCATCAGGGCATTAATAGCCTTAGAAATCACCTAGTCTATTACCCTTCCCACCATCAGCTCATTGTTTTCCAGGCATGTATAAGGATAAAAGCAGAGAGGGGGGCTTGCATAAAGCCACATGGAGTTCACAGATCAGGATTAAAACCTAGGGGTTCTGACTCCACATTTAGTGCTCTTTTCCACAGCACCTTTCACTTTTTTTGGTTAATTATATTGCTGGGAATATGCCTTATTTTATGTGGCTATTCATTCATTCTTTCATTCAAAAGAATCATGAATGCCCACTATGTGCCAATCACTATGCTGCCCAGAGCAAGCCATCTCTGTCATGAGGTACTCTCAGGTTATAGACCTCGAGCTGTTTCTTCTAGTGCTGGTTTGGGCTTAATGCAACAGAATAAGTTGATTATTATCATTATCATTATGCTCACCTCCAGGCACATACCCTGCTGTACTTAGCTAACTAAGGTCCAAAATGCTTTGAAACAGAGGCAACACACAGCATTAAGAGCCATTTTATTGATTCAGTTTGAATGCAAAAGCATTCATTGAGCACCTGCTGATTCAATTTTAACAAAGATGAAATTAATCATGAAAAGAGAAAGTTCAGGTCCCACTGAGTGGTTCTGTGCATGTTTTCTATGAAAGAAAATTCTATATTAATCATAAATGTCCCTTACAATTGTCATTTTTGTATTGCATTTGACCTCCACAACTTGTGTAAACTACGATGTAAATTATCCTCATTTCATTAAGACTCAAAGTGCCCAGGATGTGCTAGAGCTGAAGTCTCTAACTTCTACTGCTTTATAATTCTCTATGTATTTTCACTGGGACTATCATTAGAGCAGTCTGTTTTCATCTAGAAAAGAGGAAATGTGAAAACCAAAACAATTAACCAAAAAACAGTTTACTGCTTCATAAAAGAGGAGTTTCGAAAAAGTTATTATTTTGGAGAAGAGCTTCCAAATAGGCAATGATGCACAAGAAAATGGGTACAAATAAGAAGAACCAAGTTCAGGAGGTTAAAGAAATAGGAAGCACCTGGAAAAGTTTCCAGCTTTGGGTATACATCAGGCCAAGGCTAGGTATAGTTAACAGGAGAGGCAAGCCAGTTCTGGAGAGCCACGGGGATTCAAGTTCTAGAAAGGAAGTAAGGAAGTATAGGAAGAAGTAGGCAAGTATCATGAGCTCTGGTCAGCAAACAGTTCTTCCTAGCAAGAGATAAGTGGGAGGAAGGAACAGGTGTATAGCAATGGTTGGATAAGAGTCACATCTTGTAGGAATTTGAGTTATATACACTTAAATATGGCTGCTGGCAGACAACATGGGATGGGGAAGGGAGGAGGATAATCAATGCTGCCTGTTGATGAATTTATGGCACAGGGTGAGTGTGAGGCAGAGATATGATCCAGATGTTGTCTTGGTTGGTCTCACTCCTGAGAGCCTCTGATATTGAAAGAAACTGAGCACAATTCCAATGGCTAAAGATGGGCATTTTGCAAGCAATATGGCTGTGGCTCCTGAACTCAAACCAAAGACCTCATCTAGTACTGGACCCAGTATAGTAATCTCTTCCAGTGCTGAGGGACAAGCCAATGGCAATGGACTTAGTGGCTTTCTACTTAATGGCATCAGCTGGACTGAACCTTTCAAAACAGAAGTCTCATCAGGAGAAGCAGCTCTCTGCAGTAGCTAACAGGGTGGACGTTAGGGCCAGGCTGTCCAGCTGTGCAGCAGGTTCTTCCCTGTGCTAGTTGTGTTGCTTTGGGCAACTTGTCCAGCCTCTATTGCCTCCCTTTCCTAGTTGAACAGTGGTCTGGTAATAGTGTCTGTTTGCCAGGTAATGCTGTGAAGATTAAATGTGTTAATACTTGTAAAGTTTTTAACAGAAACTGACACAGAGTAAAGTTTACATTTGTGTATTCTGTTACTGTTGCATCACTCCCCTGCTCAAAACTCTGCAATGGTTTTGCATTTTTTTCCCTCAAAGACACAATTCTTACAATGGCCTTGTAAGGCCTTAATCTTGTCCCCAATCACCACTCCACCCTCACCTCCTGCTGTGCTCCTCTTGGCTCACTCAGCTCCAGTCATGCTGGCCTCCTTGCTGTTCCTTAAATGTTTCTGGCATACTTCTGCCTAAGAGATTTGTCACTGGTTGGTCCTTCTGCCTGGATCATTCTTCTGCCAGATGATGGAGGAGTCAGTGCAAACTCCCTCACCTCCTTTAAGTTTCTACCCCAGGGGTCAACTTCTCAATGACATTTACCCTGACCATCTGGCTTACACTTGCCACCCCCAGCACTCCTGATCCTCCTCTATCCTCTTCTCCATAGCACTTTTGCCTTTAAATATGCTAAATAATTGAGTGATTATATGTATCACTTATTATTTGTCTCCTTCTGCTGGAAGGGAAATTCCACAGCAGAGAGCTTTCTCCCTTTGTCTGTTTTGTTCCCTCTTGGATCTCAAGGATCCAGGAAAGTGCCCAGCACAAAATAGGTGCTTCATAAGTACTTGTTGAATGACTGAATAAATGACTGAATAAATTGTGGCTTAAGAATTTTCATTTGACTATGTTTGATTTTCTATCTCTATATGGCCTCATTTTCTCCCTTTATGGTGGTATATACACAGAATTAAATTTATCATATTCCATGATTCAAGCACATCAACATCATTGAATGGTGGGAGGGCCCCTTTTACTTTATTTTGTTTTATTGTTTTCCGTTTACTTTCCCATCACTTCTCCAATTCTTCTTGATTCAGCCATGTATATTTAGTGAATGTCCTTCCAACCCAACTTCCATATGAACATTTATTTGTTACATGTACATCTTTGAAAATTCATAGCATTGTGTGTTTTTTAAAATTTATTTTTGATTGAGGTAACATATACACGTGTAATTTACCTTTTGAACCATTTTAAGTGTATAGTTCTGTGGTAATAAATACATTAATATTACTTTTTTCCATTCATCCTCTCTCCCCCTTACCTTTTTCAGCCTCTGGTAACTACCATCTTACTACTCTCCATCTTACAAGATCCATTTTTTCCAGCTCCCCTATAGGAGTGAGAACATGCAATATTTGTCTTTCTGTGCTTGACTTATTTCACTTAACATAACGATCTCCAGTTCCATCCATGTTGCTGCAAATGACAGGATTTCATTCTTTTCATGATTCAATAATATTCCATTGTACATATATAATCACATTTTCCTCATTCATTCACTGATTGGCAGTCATGTTGATTTATATTTTGGTATTGTTAATAGTGCTGTAATAAACTTGGAAATGCAGATATCGCTTTGATATATTGATTTACTTTCTTTGGATATATACCCAGAACTAGAGTTACTAGATCATGGGTTAGTTTTTATTTATTTATTTATTTTTGAGGAAGCTCCATACTGTTTTTTATAGTGGTTGCATTAATTTACATTCCCACCAACAGTATGCAAGGGTTCTCCATTCTCTGCATCCTCACCAACATCTGTTACTACTTTTTTTGATATAAGCCATTTAAACTGGGGTGAGATGATACTGCATTGTGGTTTTGATTTGCATTTTTCTGATAATTAGTTCTGTTGAACATTTTTTCATATACCATTTTTCATATATCTCAAAAGATAACATTTGTATATTATCTTTTGAGAACTATCTGTTCAGATCTTTTGCCCATATTTAAATCATATTATTTGTTCTTTTTCTATTGTGAAATTCCTTATATATTCTGGTTATTATCCTTGTCAGATGAATACTTGCAAGTATCTTCTCCCATTCTGCACCTTGTTTCTTCACTTTGTTGATTTTTTTTCCTGTTGTGGTGCAGAAGCTTTTTAATTTGATACAATCACAATTGTTTAATTTTGCTTTGGTTGCCTGTGCTTTTGACATCTTAGACACAAAGAAATCATTGTTCAGACCAATGTCCTAGAGCATTTCCCCAATGTTTTCTTCCAGTAGTTTCATAGTTTCAGGTATTCAAATTAAGCCTGTAATCCATTTTGGTTTTATTTTTGTGTATGGTGAGAGATAGGGGTTTAGTTTCCCTCTTCCATATATAGATAGCTAGTTTTCCCAGCACCACATATTAAAAAGACTATTCTTTTCCATTACAATTTCTTGGTACCTTTGTCAAAAACAAGATGGTAGTAAATGTGTGAATTTATATCTCATTTCTCTATTCTCTGTTGTTGGTATAAGCACCTGTTTTTATCTGAATGCCATGCTATTTTGGTTACTAAAGCTTTGTAGTAAATTCTAAACTCAGGTAGATGATGCCTCAGCTTTGTTCTTTTTGCTCATGGTTGTTTTAGGTGTTAGAGGTCCTCTGTAATTTTAGAACTTTTTTTTTATTCCTGTCAACAATTATATTTTGGTGTTTTGATAGGGATTGAACTTAATCTGTAAATTGCTTTGGATAGTATTGCCATTTTAACAATATTCTTCTAACCCATGAGCATGGAATATTTTGCCATTATTTTGTGTTCTCCTCTCCTTCTTTTATCAGAGTTTTATAGTTTTCCTTATAAAAGTCAATCACTTCTTTCATTAGATTGATTCCAAGGTGTTTTACATTTTTTGTGGCTATTGTAATTTGGATTACTTTATTGATTTCTTTTCCATATTGTCCAGAGTTCACATATATGAATTCTACTGACTTTTGTATGTTGTTTTTTTAATCTTGCAACTTTGCTGAATTTATTTATCAGTTTTAACATTTTTTTGTGTGTAGAGCCTTTAGAATTTTCTGGTTATAAGATCCTGTTACCTGCCAACAAGGCTAATTTGACTACCTTCTTTCTAGTTTGGATGATCTTTATTTCTTTTTCTTGCCTAATTGATCTGGCCAGGACTTCCAGTATTATATTGGACAATAGTGGTGAAGGTAGGCATCCTTTTCTTATTCCAGTCTTTAGAGGAAAATTGTTCCGTGTTCAGTATGATGTTAGCCATGAGTTTGTCGCATATGGTCTTTATTACTTTAAGTAATGTTCTTCCTATACCCATTTTGATGAGGGTTTTAATCATAAAGGGATGTTGAATTTTATTAAAGTGCTTTTTTGCATCTATTGAAATTATTACATGGTTTTTGTTCTTGAATTTGCTAATGTGATAGATCATGTTTATTGATTTGCATATATTGATCTATCTGGCATCCCTTGGGCTAATCCCACTTGATCATGTGCATGATCTTTTTAATGTGTTGTTGAATTCAGTCTACTAGCATTTTGTGGAAAATTTTTGCATTTATGTTCATCAGTGGAAAGTAAAGTTCTTTTTTATTGTGTTCAAGATAATGCTGGCTTTGTAGAATGAGTTTGAAAGTACTCCTTCCTCTTCAATTTTCTTCAACAGTTTGAGTAGGATGGGTATTCTCTAAATTTGGCAGAATTCATTAGTGAATCCTTATGTCCTGAGATTTTCATTGATAGGAGAATTTATCATGGTTTCAATCTAGTTACTCATTATTGGTCTATTAAAGTTTTCTATTTCTTCTTGGTTCAATCTTGGCAGGTCAATAGTATACAGGAATTTATCTATTTTTCTAGGTTTTCCAAGTTTTTGGCAAATCATTGTTCATAATAATATCTAATGAGTCTTTGTATTTCTGAGGTCTTGGTTGGTATCTCTCCTTCTTAGTTTCTGATTTTTTTTTTTTTTAATTTGGTCTTCTTTCTTTTTCTCAGTCTAATAAAGTTTTGTCAATTTGTTTCCCACCAAACCTAACCTTTTATTTCGTTGATCTTCTGTAATTTTTTAGTTTCAATTTCATTTACTTTTGCTCTGATCATTATGATTTCTTTTTTTTTTTTTTTCTGCTAGATTTGATTTTGGTCTGCTCTTGCTTTTCTGGTTCCTTGTGATGCATTCTTAGTTTTTAAATATGAAATCTTCCTATTTTTTGATGTATATATATTTATTACTATAAATTCTTTCTTTGTACTGCTTTTGCTATATTGCACAGATTTTTGTATATTGTATTTCTGTTTTCATTTGTTTCAATAATTTTTAAAATTTTATTCTTAATTTCTTAATTGATCCAGTGATGGTTCAGGAGCATGTTGTTTAATTTCCATGAGTTTATGTCTTTTCTGTAGTTCCTCTTGTTATTAATTTATATTACATTGTGGTCAGAAAAGATACTTGATATGATTTATGGTTTTTGAATTGTTTTGTGGACTAAAGTATGGTCTATGCTACAGAATGTTCTATGTACTGATGAAAAAATTCTGTGTTCTGTAGAAGTTGTGTGAAATGTTATGTAAATGTCAGTTGCAGGTATTAGATTTAGTGTATAGATTGACTCTGCTGTTTCTTTGTTGATTTTCCATTTGAATGATATGCCTATTGCTGAAACTGCGGTGTTAAAGTCTCCTACTATTATTGTATTGCAGTCTATTACTCCCTTTAGATCTATTAATATTTGCTTTACATACTATGCTTTACATCTTTAGTGTTGGGTGCATCGATATTTATACTTGTTATATCTTTTTGCTGAATAACCACTTTATCATTATATAGTGAACTTTTTTCTTTTTTCACAGTCTTTGATTTATAGTCTATTTATCTAAATATAGCTGGACAAAATAGTATAACTTAGTATAGCTAAGTGTAGCATTTTTTGTTTCCAGTTACTTAGAATATCTTTTTCCACCCCTTCACTTTCAGTTGATATGTGTCTTTATGGGTGTAATAGATTTCTTGAAGACAGTGTATAGTTGGATCTTGATTCTTTATCCATTCAGCCACTTTATGCCTTTAAATTGGGGAATTGAGTTCATTTATATTCAGTGTTATTATTGATAAATAAGGATTTATTAGTGGCATTTTTTGCTTGTTTTCTGGTTGTTTTGAGAATCTGCTCTTCCTTTCTCACTGTCTTTCTTTGTAGTAAAGCAAATACCTCTTGTTGCACATTTAATTTGTTGATTCTTATTTTTAGTGAAGATATAACACCTTATAGATATAAACAAGTTTGTTTTTTTTTTTTGAGACAGAGTCTCACTTTATTGCCCTTGGTAGAGTGCTGTGGCATCACAGCTCACAGCAACCTCCAACTCCTGGGCTTAAGTGATTCTCTTGCCTCAGCCTCCTGAGTAGCTGGGATTACAGGTGCACACCACAACGCCCAGCTATTTTTTTGTTGCAGTTTGGCTGGGGCCAGGTTCGAACCCGCCATCCTCAGTACATGGGGCCAGCACCCTACCCACTGAGCCACAGGTGCCACCCAATATAACAAGTTATTTTAAAAACATGACAACTTATCTTAGACCACAAATAAAAGAATAGAAACAAAGAAAGGGAAAACCCACAAAAAATTCTACAATTTATCTCCATCTCCCCACATTTTGATTTTTAGTTGTCTTAATTTTTTTTTTTTTTAATTTTGGATTAATATGAGGGTACATGCAATTAGGTTACATTTGTTTTGTTTTGTTTTGTTTTTTTGACATACAAAAAAACAATATTTATTTAACTCAAGTTTTCTTATAAGAAGTTAAACAACAACAACAACAATAAAAAACCAGATCCCTGGGTGGAATACAGTACCGAAAATGTTGTTTCTTGTATCCCTTCAGTTCTCAGATGAAGAAAAAACTTATCTGAATGAAAGAATAAGAATGACCATCCTCACAGTGCATTTACTTAGGTATGTGCAGAAAAACTTCCATATAGGTTAAACCTAAAATAGTAAAGAACCCACTAGTTTCCTATAGGTGATGAGAATCCCACTGATATATTAAAGTCTCCAAGGGATCCCAAGACCAAGCGGGTCAGTTTTTAGTAATTGTGAAACAACCATAGGAACACTCACAATTCACTGCCTCCTTTCCCCTCAGCTAGTTTACTACTAAAAGAGGAAGATGAGAACAAAATACAATTCCTCTACTCAAGGGCTGCATGACTGTCAGCATCGATGTTCCTTGGGAATTTCAAAGCATCCTCCTCATTGCCATATAAATAGAATAACAGTAAAAATGGCTTTGGGTACAGCATGTAAATGTTTTGCTTTCCAGAATTATAAAAGACCTGGAAAGGAATTAATTTCATTCCCGCACAGGAAAACCAAATATTCTTTCTAGAGAACAGTACAACAAAGTGAAACCTCCAATATGCCTGTCTCCCAGCCTCAGTCTGAACTCTAAAGTAAAAGCACAGCAAAGATATACTTTATATTTACCATTGCCATGAACCCCAACTTCCTCCGAGAAGCCAGGGTGCAGTGTTTCTCCACAGCCATGGAAGAAGGTTGCCACTTTTGCCCAAACCTGTTGAGAGTATGGGTTTCTTATCTCCCCTCCCCTAAGATCAGGAATTACAAGTAGTATCATCTTATCAGTATGATTGGTGAATGACTAGAGAAACTGTGATACAAAGTTCTTAAGTTCCTATTAGTAATCTGACTCTGTGTAAGGAGAGAAATGGGGAGGTGAGTGGGAGGAGATAGTTCTTGTTTTCCATATTTCTTTAAACTTCACAGGAGTAGAAGGAATATATAGGAATATGTTGTGGAGATGGGTGAGATGAAACCCTAACATAATCCCCCCCCCCCCCCAACACACACAAAAGCATAAATGGAGCCTTGGATATCTGGCTTTATATGACACAAAACCTGCTTAATTAAACATTTGTGGCAGGGAAAAGAGGAATCCCATGGCCGATATTATTATTATTATTGTTTTTTCCACTTTTAAGCAGTTATTTATTTTTATTTTTTATTTTTTTATTGTTAAATCATAGCTGTGTACAATGTGCTGGTTTCATATACAATCTGAAATATTCTCATCAAACTGTTCAACATAGCCTTCATGGCATTTTCTTAGTTATTGTATGAAGACATTTGTATTCTGCCTTTAGTAAGTTTCGCCTGTACCCATTCTAAGATGCACTGTAGGTGTGGCCGCACCCATTACACTCCCTCCACCCTAACCTCCCCCATCCCTTCCACTTCCTTGGCCCTTTCCTCATAGTCTTGTGCTATAGTTGGGTCATAGCCTTCATGTGAAAGCTATAATTTAGCTTCAAAGTAGGGCTGAGTACATTGGATACTTTTTCTTCCATTCTTGAGACACTTTGCTACGAAGAATAAGTTCCAGCTCCATCCATGTAAACATGAAAGAGGTAAAGTCTCCATCTTTCTTTAAGGCTGCATAATATTCCATGGTATACATGTACCACAATTTGCTAGTCCATTCGTGGGTTGATGGGCACTTGGGCTTCTTTCATGATTTAGCAGTTATGAATTGGGCTGCAATAAACATTCTGGTACAGATGTCTTTGTTATATTGTGACTTTTGGTCTTCTGGGTATACACCTAGTAAAGGAATTATAGGATCGAATGGCAGGTCTATTTTTAGGTCTCTAAGTATTCTCCAAACATCCTTCCAGAAGGTACGTATAAGTGGGCATTCCCACCTTCAGTGTAGAAGTTATGTGTATTTTTTAAGGAAATTTCTAAACCTAAGAAGTTTGCAATCTGGTTTGAGAAACCCTTTATAAAAATAAATGTTAATAAGTTAAATGACGGTATAACGTTTTCTACTGCTAAAATTCTTTAACCTCTATGCCTAATTAACAAAAATCAGAAGTATGGGACAAAATAAGAATCGATATTTAACTCAAGCCAACAAAATATTTGTTGAAATTCTGTTCTATAGAAGCAATTTCTTATGTATAGGAAACACAAAGATGAAACCAACTCTGGCTTCTAGGAATAAGGTCAAAATAGAGGTGACAGTGGTGGGAACAGCTTATATATAAGTTTAATACAAACCAGTCCACGCTACTGTGATGGGTGTTACAACAGGAAAACAAAACATAATGATGTTTAAAGGTAGAATGGTGGTAATGGGTAAGCTGTTTTTTTGTGAGCATTTGGATTTCATTTTGACTTTGCGGTTGAATAGAGCTTTAACAGAGAGAATTAAAGAAAAAACAGCATTAATAATGCTCTTAATAATGGGTAATCTTTTCTGAGTATTTACTTAGCAGCATTGCTGTTTTTCATTTTAGAGAGAAAAACTTGACTGAAATACCTTACCTATGACATTTCAGAGCCAATCCTCAAAGGTGTATTTGGTCTTAAGGCCTGAATTCATAATACTTGCAGGGCACACATTGAATATCATATCCAGCATAGTTTTTTCCTTTGATGAGGGAAAGAATGTAGTGGAAGATGGAAGATAATTTAGTCCAAATTTCAGAAGGCTTTAACTATCTAAGTAAGGACTATCTGACACCATCCAATTGAATAAGATAGTCTGTGATATTGATTGTTTGAAGGGAGCAGGGGATATCTTTATTATGGCGCACTGTTAAATATTAAGAGGCACGGATGTCTTAGATAGGCTCATAACTTGTTGTATCTTCAAAATAGTTTGCTATATGTGCTGAACAAGGAAAGAGAGGTATATCACTGTTTGGGAAATGCTGAATGAAGGGAACCCATTGTGGAAATGCTAGGCCTTGCCCATATTATATTTTTCTGAGTTCTGGCACTAAAGTTGCATGTAAAAGAAAAACTGTCTTATGTCTTAGAGTATTTGAACTCTTATAACAAAAGACCATAAGTTTGGTGTCTTGCAAAATATTATAGAAAATAAGCAGTGTAATAAAGCAATATCTGAACATAATCTATTTTGTTGTTGCAAGATTAAAGAAGTGTCCAGTATTTGGAATTTGTAGTGGCTGCAGAAGTTGCAAAATTACTTTTCTGACACAAGGGGCATTGTGCAGGCAGCAATGGTCGTTGCACAAGCAGTGAGCTCTTGATGCACAAGTGGTGATGGTACACCTTGTGTTATCTAGTAAGTGTGAATTTTATTGTCAGACTGGTTTTACAATGTGGTTTAAGAGCATTTCCCTGAACACTTGGCCTCTAGCTTTCTTTTAATTATCCTTTAATCTGCTAAATATCTTTGGTAAATCCCTTTTCTGCTTAATTTTTCTGATCTAACTTCTGTTGCTTGGTTCTACAAACCACTAGTACACAATGTCCTTTCCATTCTGATAAACTCCATTTGCTCTATCTTGTTTCATATCCAGTGATGTTTTCAATCCTCAGCCAATGGTCTGGTGGCTCATATGGATAGGTGCCCCAGGCAGCTGTTATGCTTACCTGCTATTGAATCTGGAACTAAATACTAGAAGGAGCAGCTTTAGGAGGGCAGCCAAGCAGCAGTGAAAGGGCATGGTTCACTATGTGACAGAAAAATGGTAGAGAGCACAAAAATGAAAGTTTAGCTCTAGGGCTGAAACGCATTAGGCTCACATTCACAGTTTGTCTTGCACTAGTATGAAGTACGGCTGTAACATGTGAATTGTCAGTTGCTCCCATCTCCAACTTCCGTAGAGTATAGCACAGATATTTATTATAACATACCACATACTGTACCACAATCATCTGTCTCTACCATTAGACAGAAGCTAGAACCATGACATTGTTGTGTGTGTGGACTTTATGGAGGATCCAATAAGTAGCATCTCTCATTGTCACTCCCCAAATTCTGAACAAATTGATAGGTAAGATAAAAGCCTAGTAGAAAACACCAACATGGTATTTTTCTAAGCACTTCCCATTAGCTCATTTACTCTATGACAATCCTGTTTAAGTAGGTTCCTGCATTATTCTATTTTTATACATAAGGAAATAGAGAAGTACATTTAGTCATTTGCCAAAGATCATATAGTGTGTAGATGTTTTTCTAGTGTTTACTGTAAGGCAGAGAAAAGTCAAAATGTCAACTGTTTCAATTGCAGAACTTACAGAGATTACAGTTTCAGTGAGAAGAAATAGTAGGCTTTATAATACTGTAACCTAATCTCAAACAGCACTAGAAAATTGTATGACTCCCCTAGAGAAGTGTCAGTGCTACTAAACTTAGCTCCTGGCCAAGGGCAGACAAGAATATATAGTCTTGGAAGACAGAAAGCACCCAAAGGAAAGCATAGAAGTGTGAATCCCAGTTCCTCTCCCTATCTCACCAACGAGGATCATTCACTTCCTTTGTCTTTAGAGAGGAGGAAGATAGGAGAGAAGCCTACCAGTTATACTGATTTATACCTCTTCTTTTGGAAACATGAACCAGGATAAAGAATGATAAAAAATGCTTTCCATTAAACATTCCCAAGGCTTTGGTTCTCTGAACCTATTTGACTATTAAATATACAAAGGTCTGACAATTAAGTTCATGACTCATCCTAGAAAAAAATGCTACATACAGCTTTGCTGAATATTACTACAGTCAAGGGGAGTGCTTTGAAGTTGACTATAGTGATATTCAGCAATAAAATATGTAGCACTTTTTCCAGGATGAGTTTGTGAACTTATTTTATCTAACCTTGCATTGCCCTTAATGTCCTGAATGTCATCAAAATATCTCCCTTTTAATATTTCCTTTATTTTCAGGTAAAGAAAATTTCATTAGGAGCCAGATCAGCTGAGTAAGGAGGGTGTTCCAATGCAGTTGTTTACTGTTTACTGTTACTACAGAATCCCTTCTGGACAGTTCCGTAAGAGCTGGTGCATTGTCATGAGGTATTGGCCAAGATTTTCAGTTAACATTTTCCTAACTGTTTCTCTATTGATGTTTACTTGGTCTGTTATGCTTCTCACAGTCAGCTGATTTTAACGCAAAACTCGACAAATGTTTGCAATGTTTTCGTCAGTTCTGCTCATTACTGCCCATCATTGGTGCTTTCTCCCCTTCAGAAAAACATTTAATCCTTTAAACTGCTGTATTCTTCATGGCATTATCCCCATCAACTTGAACTAACTGATTTCACTTCTATTCTTGCCAAATTTAATAAAAAAAACTTTACAAATGTTTGTTCATTGGGTAAATTTAAGCTCTGACGTTTTCATGATGACACACAAAAACATGTAACAACAATAACGAATGCCACTCAGCAAGGCATTGCCGCATGTGAGACACTGATGTACCAAGGTTTTGAAACTTCACTGAGGTGTTGCTAAAGTGCTGCCAACATAAGCACACAATGACAAGTTCACGAATTTAAGTGTCAGACCTCATACAGCCAGCAAGGCTGTGGTTATCTAGCCCTTCAGGCTGGTCTGATTCTGCATTCATAAAGTTGCCTGCCTCCCAATCACTTCTCCATGGAGAATCCCATGAGCTGGCTGTAATAGTGTATTTTTTAACCTAATTCTAATGCTACTATAGCTAACTGAAATTTGTTTGCTTATTTTTTTCCAATCCTGAATTATATTCAAACACATTACTTAATAGAAATCAATAGGAAGTGTTAAGTTAATCCAATAATAATATTTCCAATTTCTGATTGGAAATATTATTTGATCCTTTCCAGGATCAAATTCCTTGGGAGAAAATGTTCATAGATTAGGTCCTCTTGAAAATTTAAATTCGAACACGTGAAAATTCTTAATAATTGAAATCAAAAATCAAATATTCTCATCCTTGTGTATGTAAAGCCCAAAGAAAGTAAGGCCCTTTATATATTCTTCTCACTCTTAGCTAAAGGCATTCTCAATGCCTGGGTGAAGTGGGATTCCTTTAGAAGCCACAGCCAGTGTTTTCCATCACTAGAATACAGGCAGTTTCTTTGAACCTTAGGAACTGAATAAGTTCAAAACCAAGTCTGTCATGTCCCTCACTTTTTAATGAGTTAAAAAATTTGTTATAATATAAGAGATTATTTCAGTGCTGGTGCTAACCTCACAAATGTAGAAACAAAGGCAATTCCCACTGCTTAAGCCCTTATTCTCTCAGGCAAAGAAACCCAGAATTTAGGACTGCCAAAGACTATAAAGTGTAGATTCTATGGTATCTGAAAGAGGTGAGTAGACAGGGAAAATTTGTTTTCAGCTACACATGTACCAATCAGTCCACTCCTGTTTAAGAAGACAATCACCTGTAGATTTAAACTCAGTTGGGAGATCTTTTTGAACATTATTTAATTTGAGCATAGCACATTTATCATATCTGAAAGGGATGTGATAAACCCCACCTAGGGATTCTGTCTCTCACCCCAGACAGGGCCAGTTGATGTACTGTGTCTTCCAGAGTTCAGACATTTGCAGTGGAGGCATTCCAACAATCAAGTCTTCTTTGAGGTATAGTTTTTTCCAATTCAGTGCACTTAAACCTTCTAATTTCCACTTCCCCTTTAATCTCTATGTCCCTAGCATGCCTGTCCTCCATGGAGTAGAACTCTTTCTGAAAGCCTATTTCTACACTCCCATGCTTGCAGCCTTCTTACTACTGTGCCTTGGTGTCTATTAACAAAGCCTCCTGCCATGGAATTGATTAAACCTATGAAAGCTGCCTCTTAAAGAAATTTTCTCTCTTGTCCTCTCTGGGTTTCAGCTAAACCAACACCCTTTAACTGATGTGGCTTTGATTGCTTCTACAACTTGTACCTGAGCCCTGAGCTCTAGTATGTGCTTTTTAAATACAGTAAAACATACAAAGAGCTTAGTAATTAAAGCAGAACAAATTTGAGGACAGTTTGCGTGAGTGCGTATGTGTGGATGTGTGTGTGTGGAGGGGTGATTCTTCAGGCAATAAGTTTCCTCCACATTCCTAAATATGAAATGGAATTTAGGGTAGCAGGTCCAATACAACCTAATATTTTATTTTATTTTTTATTAATTTTAATTTTTCTTTTTTTGTGACAGTGTTGCTCTGTTAACCCAGGGGGAGTACAGTGACATGATCATAGCTCATCGCAGCCCCAAACTCCTGGGCCCAAGTGATCCTCCTGCCTCAGCCTTCCAAGTAGATGGGGCTGTAGGCATTCACCATAATGCCCAGCTAATTTTTCTATTTTTAGTAGAAATGGCATCTTTCTCTTTCTCAGGCTGGTCTCAAACTCCTGAGCTCAAGCAATCTTCCCCTAGAGTGCTAGGATTATAAGTGTGAGCCACCACACCCAGCCACAACCTTATATTTTAATACTGGAGCTCTGTGCATAGCTCTCAGCCTCCTTAAGGCTTGAAAGTGACTAACAGTCTATGTACTAATGCCTACAATGATCTTTCAACACACTGTTTAACTGGAATAGTTTAAGCCAGACAGCTAGCACCTAAGTCCCCTCTGATGGGCTAAGGACTTGATAGATCAGCTACATAACTTGCACAAGTTAGTGAAAAATGGAAATGTGGGCTCCTTCAAGTCAGGGTCCCTGAATGACTGCACTGGTCACATACATGCCCGTGAAGCTGGTCCTGCATGGTAGTGGCCCACACACTGTTTATAGATGTGGTGCCCTTTTGCCTAATTTTGGCCAACTTTGTTACTAATAAGGGTGATAGAAAACTTTATATAGGTGTGAGGAAAATTGGCTTTTATAATGCACAGCCTTAATATTAGACAGATGGACAGTTCTAGGCACAAACAGTGAAGGGAAGCCATGGACTGGCCCACATTGGAACAGAACTGTTACTGTTAAGGGAGGCCAAGGTGGGTCGATTGCTTGAGCTCACAGGTTCGAGACCAGCCTGAGCCAGAGCGAGACCTTGTCTTGAAAAACAGCTGGGTGTTGTGGCAAGTGCCTGTATTCCCAGCTACTCAGGAGGCTGAGAAAAGAAAATCACTTGAGCCCAAGAGTTTGAGGTTTCTGTGAGCTATGATGCCACAGCACTTTACTGAGAGTGACAAAGTGAGACTCTGTCTAAAAAAAGAAAAGAAAAGAAAAGAAAAGGTTAACACATGACCAGGAGCTGACCAGACAGATTTCAAAAAGAAGGAAAAGAACAAGAGGAAACATTATGCTAAATTTCTCTTTGAAAATCTCTGATGTGGTAAGTACTTCCCCTGCTCCCTTCTGGACCTGGGAAGATGGTCCTCCCTTTCTTATCTTTGAAAGAAAGATAAGCAGCTAGACAACACCTGCTTCTACACCCTCCTCTTAGTCAGTCTGCAGGATGGAGTACTGGATAGCAAATAAAGAAAACTGTTAGAATCTAGGTTTTATCTCTTATTTGCCCAAGAATTTAGGATAATTGACTCTTAGCTTTAGCTTCCGACTTCAGTATGAGATAGCTGAATCATGAACATCAAGTTCAACATTTCACACTTTCCAGCTGTCTTTCTATCTAAAACTCAGGGTCTCCAAGGAAAAAGAAAGGCAGCTCACTTTATTTGCAGAAGATAAGTGTCTGCAGACATTCTATATTCGGTTAATATTTAAAGTAGATCCTCAAAGACCTATTAAAAATATTTGCTGTTAGACAAAAGAGAAAGGGTTAAAGCATGATAATACATGACAAGATAATTCCTCATATTACAAAAAGATTACAGATAAATATTGCTAATATTTAGCACATTATACTTCATGGAATATGATTGACAATTAGTTCCTATTAATTGTTATAAAATCTCACCCAGCCCTATAGACAACTTCTTTATCCCAGCAGCAGCCATTCTACCACTGGTAGAGAGCTCGGCCATCAAGTGATGATAGATTTATGATTCTGCAGTCCTAACCACTAGAATTGTGATAGGGAGAGCTGCTACCATTCCATGGACTCAGGGCTAACTCAAGGCAAAATTATGAAGCAGGTGAAGCTTTAACCTTGGAACTGTGTCACATGCCCATGAACAATTGTGCTTGGCCACTTTCCATGTGACAGTGCTTCCCCATCTCACTGTATGAGGACTGATAATAATGGCACTGCACAAGCAGGGCACACTCCAGTGCATGATTTATAACATGGAGACAGGAAGGTGAATGTAGCATGTTCTTTGGGTCTCATAACTTATGGCATGTCCTGAGAATTTTGCCTTTTTGACACTTTGTTATTGCTCAGTAACAGAAAAGAGAAAACCCAGCTCTTACACTCAAATGAGAAAGAAAATGAAGTATAGGTTCTTGTTTCCATTCATGGTCTTGAGCATACCACATTGGTCCCCTCAGCAAGGAAGACACATGAGCCACTGCTTGACTATAGAAGAATCTTTTTTTTTTTTTTATTTTGCCTCCTAAAACAGAACAGACATTGCATCTATACTCCACCATTAAAATAATTAAGGCCCAAAGGACTCAGACTGATCTGAGAAATCAATGTGGGTAATGTCTGATTATTAATGTCATTTAAGTATAAAATAAAAAGACTTTGAAGAAAACCTTTCTGTCGAAAGTTTCTTGTAAATTTTTTGAATTCTTCTCATTGTCTTATAATAAGAATCAACTAATTTAAAGTTTCAGGAGGAGTTGAGAGTCTCCCATAATATTTAGACATTAATTACCCTAAAAAAATACATGCCCACTATCTCCCCCTGGGATGGTCCTATTATTGGACTTCTCATCCCCCTCCCCTCATATTCATAACAGGACCACACAAGAGGCCAAGCATTTTAATATTCTTAATACAATGTATTAGGCTTGACTATATTCATCAGGTCCTTTTACATTGGTTCATAGGGGCAAAGCTACATTGCAGATGGCTAGACCCAAGGATGACTATATTCTGTACTCTTCACTCTCTAATTCACTTGGCCCTGCCACCACTCTCTGCCTTGCATTTCTGGTTACAAACTTTGGTTTTTCATTTTTTCCCCCATCTAACCTTGGCTTGGAGCTTATTTTTAGTGTATCTAAATTTTAATAAAAGAAAATGAATTCTAGTCCTTCCTGTGGTTGCAGAATCTTTTCCTTCTTCCTTTCATGATCTTTTTCAGGGGGATTCTTTTCTACCCTTTTCATTCAAGACCAAGATTATTCCTTACCTAATTCAATGTTTGAGATAACTGACAGCTCTACATTTAAACTATGTTTAAATTTATGCATAATATGAAGAAATGGGAAGGAGAAGTGGGGATAAATCAGGTACTCTGCAGATACCTGCAGGTCTGGCATAGACACTGCATTTTTTTCTACCCTTGACCCTAGCCAAGTTCCACTGAAGCTATCCAGGAAATTCAAGTTTCCTTCTTGGGGGACAGGGTTCTAATAACATTGACACACTGATACAGTGCTGGACTAAATGTAGCCTTCCCATCAGGAGTTTTTGCTTCATTAGAAAGAGATTCAGAAAAAATAGAGAGATGCACTCAATTACAAAGACATGGCACAAGTTCCTAGAGGAACAGTGCAGATGAGAGATCCCTGGGGAGGTCAACTTTGTATGTCCTCTGCTTATCAAATTAAACCTGCTTTATTATGAATGAAACCACCTGATGGTCACCTGCGCTTCTATTTTTTAGGGAAGGGTGTGAGAAACTAGTAGAATAGACAGGCAGGAATAGAGGTTTTATAAGATATATTTGTCAGTCTTTTTATTTTAATTGAAGCCTTTCCCACCCCTGTATCTTTTAAAATAGAAGTTCCAGAATAAATTGCAATGCAGGAGAATGGAAAGTCCTCAAGGGGAAGCACAGACCATTGAATTTTAGAGGGATTAATAAAACACAATCAGGTAGTGGCAAGATCCAGAGAAGTGAAATGATTTGGAAGGTGGATTTTTTCCCCCTTATTTGAGGTTCCTTTTTGGCAACCTTACTCTTTGTTTTTCTTCCCCTTCTCTTTCCTTTCCTTGCCTTCTCTTCCCTTAGCTCCCTACTTGTTTTCTTCCTAAACAAAGGAGTAATGCTATTCTTGGCTAAAAACTTGTTTGATCCTAAGCCTTAGTGGTCTCAATCAGCTAGATTGGATCGACAACTTTAGCACAGAAAAAAAAAAAAAAAAAAAAAACAACCTAGAAGTTCCTTATATTTGTTTCTTATAGCCTACATAGAGCATGTCTGGGGAAGGCAGAAGCCCAGTGTCAATGAAAGAAATTCGACTTGTTCTGTATAAGCAGCAGGTGCTCTCCAGGTAGTGACATCAAATTTCAATCCAAACATCATGAAGCAGGAGTACATAAGAGATATAGGATGAGTAAATTCATAATCAGGATAAAATGGACAAAAAAAGTAAACTTATACATGGATATATGGATGATAGGTATGGAAAACAGCCTGGAAACATTCATATATAATAATAGGCTTAGGAACATTCATATTCAATTTTAATTATATGATGATGAATCTCTTAAACAACTGTGTGGAGCTCTGTCATTTGATTCCATCCCCTTTGCAAATAGATGTCCTGGCTGGTATATCTTTCCCTGGGCTTGTAGTATATATTAAAAATTTAGGGCAATTCCCCTTTCTGTCCATACTGTCAGCAAAAATATATTCATAAAACATAAATCCCATTATGATGCTCTGCTCTTTAACTTCCTCAATAACCTGTTATTACCTACAGGATAAAACCCAAATTCCTTACTAAGAAAACCCAACATGAAGACTATTCCCAACACAAAAACCCAACATGAAGACTATCAGTGTCCTTATCTAACATGTACACTCCATTATCTTAAACCCTCATGTCTTTTTTTCTTTTCACTTTTAAATTTTGAACTAACTTTAGGCTGACAGAAAAGTTGAAAAAATAGAACATATATTCCATATATCCCACCCTCGTATTCTGCTCACATCTTAGATAGCAATAGTCCATTTATCAAATAAAATACATTTACATTGGAAATATTGTTAACAACAGACCTTATTCAAACTTCACTTGTTTTTCCACTAACTTTTTTTCTGTTCTGTGTCATCAAACTCAGGATCCCACCTAGCATTAAGTTATTACTTCTTTCTAGTCTCCTGTAATCTATAACAGGAGACTAGAAATGGGAGCCCAATCTATCCATCTTTCCCTATCTTTCATGACCTTGGCTCTTCTGAAGAGTTGTTGGATGTCTCTCAGTTTTGGTTTGTCTCATATTTTCTCATGATTGGCCTGAAGTTATGCATTTTGGGGAAAGAATATTGCAGAAAGGCTGTTGTGTCCTCAGTGCCTCACAGCACAGAATTCATAAAGTTGATATGTCTTATTGCTGGTAACATTGACCTCTATCCCTGAGATGGTGGTTTCTGCTGAATTTGGCTCTTGTTAAATCACTATCCTTGACTTTATAGTTAACACATACCTTGAAGGAGATACTTTCAGACTATGTAAATTTTAGTTGTCCTGAAGGTTTTATCCACCAGTTTTAGCACCCATCAGGAAATTGTATCTGCAGTACTTAGCAATGATACATGATCTGCTTCTTGTCTTTCCCCTTTGCACTTAATGCCTATCCTCGCTTTTTCCTTTCATCCGAGTCATGCTGCCTATCCTAATTCAAGACTGTTTATCCTCTAGGAAACCTTTCCACGCAGCCTTAGGCAGACCAAACTTTCCTCTCTCAACTCTTCCTTAGCAGCCACAACTTCCTCTCTCAACTCTTCCTTAGCAGCCACACATATAGCTTCAGAATATCCATCAACATGTTTATTGATTGTTTGGTTTCTGAGTGAGTTACATATGACTGCAAACTCCTTGAGAAAGACAACATTGTTTTAGCATTTTTTTTCTACCAATACATAGCCCAGGGTCTGGTCTATAATGGACTATCAATATGTGTTTAGATGATAAATGAATGCATCTATTACATTCCTTCCAAAATTCATTTCCAAGCTGAACAATTTAAAGTTTTTGTTGTTACAGTTAGAAGAATATGTTCACTTCTAAATATCTAATTCAGAATTTCTGCCAAATTTCCCTTTGGGAAAATTTACTTTATGATGTTCGTAGAATTAGCCTTATTTAATCCTCTGAAAACAAGCTAAAAGCCTCTTTGCTGCTTTTGTTCCCCACCTCCCCTCGTCATGTAATGCTCTACCTTTACCCTCCACTTGCAGTTCAGTTTGTAAGTATGCTATCAGGCACAGGGGTAAAGAAACTACTTTTTCATTCCATTTGCTTAGGTTCTGGGTGTCTCTTATCCTGAGTACATGAACCCTGTTAATCCTTGGTGATACATTTCCTCCTTTATATTTGCCTTATTTTATAAATTCAAAGGAGGTTTTTGTAAAACTGCCTTTACTCCCCCAAAGAAGCAAAATGCTTCTAAACAGTGAAATTTACACTTTGGCTAAGAGTTATCATCATTATTATTACACTCTCAGTGGCTTGAGTCATTAATGCTAGAAACAAGGTATGTATGTGAATGAATGCTCTGCCTTGCCATGTGCCCATAGAGATGGTAGCAGTAGCTGATATAACTATTAATTCTAAAAGGAACTTGTCTTCCTCTTCTTTCATCATTATTATAATCATCATTATCATAATCTCATCAATAGCATCTCATCACTACTATCTTCATCTCTGATACTGTACCACATTGTGTGTGGTCTCAGCAGAACCATACAAATCATACCCAATCCTTTAACATCATTTCTTTGAATCCTTTTATTACTTTGAATTTTCACAATGCTTCTTTTTGGTAGTTAGTTTAGATTGCATTATGCTATTTTTTTTTTTTTCAGGTTGCACTGATTGCATTTATTAGGTAAAGTCCCTCTTACAATCGTGTCTTGCCCCCAGAAGGTGTGGCACACACCAAAACTCCACTGCCCTCCCTCCTTCCCTCTCTTTGCTCTTCCTTTCTGATTTCATTTCTTTCTTTCTTTCTTTCTTTTTTTTTTTTTTTTAAGCAGGAACTCAACTTTATTTCGTCAAGCAGCCGCTTATATAGAGCGTGGGGAAGGGGCAGGGAAAGAAGGCAGGGGATGAGGTGCGTGACAGGGTTGGGCCAATGGCATGGCACCTCGTTGGCTGTATCTAGGTAGAGGCAGTTTCAGGCCGGGCCTTGCTGAGTCATTGCTATGCAGAAGTAGCTCGATGGATCTACTTCTAGTCAGGCTCCAGAAGTTGCACTAGGCCTCAGGCACATGGCAGGGCCCAACAATT
>CAUYPK010079023.1:0-33308 GCA_963574355.1 Loris lydekkerianus | reverse complement strand
TTTCTATGCAGATTCCCCCAGTCAGAGATGGCTGAAGACCACTTTTCCCTGTCTCACCATGAGTAGCTGGCAAGGATATGTCTCTAGCCCACCATCTTGCTCCTCCTCCTCCTATTTCATTTTATTAATTTTAATTAATTTTCTGTTGGTTAAGTCTAGGGAAATAGTGTGATTCCAAGTATTGGTCCATTTTCTCCATGTTGTCAAATTTCTGGGTGTAGAGTCACTTGTAGTAGTCACAGATAATCTCTTGTATCTCTGTGGCATTGGTTGTTATTTCCCGTTTTTCATTTCTGATTGAGGTTATAAGAGTTTTTCTGTTTCTGGTTAATCTGACCAATGGTTTATCAATTTTATTTATCTTTTCCAAGAACCAGCTTTTTATTTCATTAATTTTCTGAATGATTCTTTTGTCTTCCATTTCATTTATCTCTGATTTAATTTTGGTTATTTTTTTTTTCTTCTGGTATGTTTGGAATTAGATCACCTTTCCTTTTACATTTCCTTACCTTAAGATGATTTATAAGATTATGATTATTGATGTACTCTCTTTCTGTTTTTTGGATGTAGGCATCTAATGTGATAAATTTTCCTCTTAGGACTGCTTTTGCAATACCTCAAAGGTTTTGGTAACTTGTAGCTTCATTGTTATTGTTTGAGAATATAACAATTTTCTCCTTTACTTTTTCCTTAAACCCAGCTGTCATTCAGCATAAGGTTGTTTAATTTTCATGCTTTTATGAAGAAATGAAAATTTTTCTTGGAGTTGAGTTCCACCTTCATTGCCTTGTGGTCTAAAAAGACATAGATATAATTTCAATTCTTTTGATTTTGTTGAGGTTTGATTCATAACGAAGGATATGATCTATTTTGGAATATGTTCCATGGGCTGATCAGAAGAATGCATATTCATTACTTTGGGATGGTGTGTTCTGTATATGTCTATTAAGCCCATTTGTTCTAGGATAGCATTTAAGTCCTTTGTATCTTCTTTTAGTTTCTGTTTGGATGATCTGTCCAGCTCAACCAGAGGAGTGTTAAAATTCCCTGCTATTAATGGTGTCATAGGATATGGCTCAGCCCAATTAATGTCTGATTTGTATATCTGGGACCATTTAATTTAGGTGCACAAATATTTAGAATTGAAATATTCTCCCCATGTATTGGTCTCTTGACCAGTAAGAAGTGACCTTCTTTGTCTGTCTTTATTTTAGTTGCTTTAAATTCACTTGTATCTGAAAATAAGATTGAAACCCCTCCTTTCTTCTGATTTCCATTTGGCTGAAATATTGTTTTCCAACCCTTCATCCTAAGTCTTATTCTGTCTTTTAAGGTTAAGTGTGTTTTCTGGAGACATCATATGAATAGCTTACACTTTTTTTATCCAACTGTGCCTCTTCAGTGATGAATTTAAGCCATTAACATTTATGGAGAGAACTGGTAATTGTGGTGGAGTTCTATTCATCTTATTTTGTGAAGGTCCATTGCTTAGTTTTATCCTGTTACCATTGTGGAAGCTAGGTTTTGTCCTTTAGTTTCTGTGTGTTTACTTTGCTGGTGGTCCATTGTGATGTTCAGTGTGTAGAACATGTCTATGTCCTTTTTGTAGAGCTGGTCTTATTGTGACAAATTTACCCAAGGTTTGGATATCAGTAACAGATTTGATTTCTTCATCAATTTTGAAGCTTAGTTTAGCAGGATACAGAACTCTGGGCTAAAAATTGTTTTATTTAAGAAGGTTTACACTGGGGCTGGCAGGTTCAAACCCAGCCCAGGCCTACCAAACAATAATGACAACTACTACAACAACAAAAAACAATAGCTGGACAATGTGGCAAGTGCCTGTAGTTCCACCTACTAGGGAGGCTGAGGCAAGAGAATCATCTGAGCCCAGGAGTTGGAGGTTGCTATGAGCTATGACACCATGGAATTCTACACAGGGTGACAAAGTGAGACTCTGTCTTAATTAAAAAAAAAAAAAAATAGAAGTTATCAAGAAATACAGTAACATCTAGGGTATAAAATCAATTTCTACAAATCAGGAGCCTTTGTATATGCCAATAATAGCCAAGATGAGAAACTAATCAAAGATATGATTCCCTTCCCAGTAGCTTCAAAGAAAATGAAATATCTAGGAATATACCTAACAAAAAAGGTGAAGGATCTCTACAAAGAGAATTACGAAACCCCAAGAAAATAAATAGCAGGAGACATCAACAAATGAAAGAACATACCATGCCCTTGGCTAGGAAGAATCAACCTTGTTAAAACGTCTATATTACTCAAAGCAATCTACAGATTCAATGCAATCCCCATTAAAATACTAACATCATCCTTTGAAGAAATGGAAAAGATAGTTCTTCATTTTGTACAGACCAGAAAAAAACCCACATAGCCAAGGCAATTTTTAGTAATAAAAACCATGCCAGAGGCATCACTTTACCAGACTTCAGGTTATATGACAAGTTCACAGCATGGTATTGGCACAAAAATAGAGACACAGACATATAGCACTGAATAGAAAACCAAGAAATGAAACCATCTCTTATAGCTATATGGTCTTTGATAAACCAAACATAAGTATGTACCAGGGGAAAGAATCCCTGTTTAGTAAATGGTGCTGGGAGAACTGGATAACCAAATGTAAAAGACTAAAACTAGACCCACACCTTTTACTTCTTACAAAAATTAACTCAAGATAGATAAAAGGTTTAAATCTAAGACATGAAATGATAAAGTCCTAAAAGAAAGTGTGGGAAAAACTCTTAAAGATGTTGGCCTGGGGAAAGATTTCATGAAGAAAACTTGTGTGGCAATTGCAACAACAAAAATAAACAAATGGGACTTAATTAAACTGAAAAGCTTCTGCACAGGTAAGGACACAACAATCAAAGTAAACTGACAACCTCCAGAATGGGAAAAGAGGTTTGCATGTTATAAATCTGACAAAGGCTTGATAACTAGGATCTATACAGAACTCAAATTAATAAACAAAAATAGGAGCTAACAATCCTATCAGTGAGCAAGAGACATGGGCAGAACTTTCTCTGAGGAAGACAGAGGAATGGCTAACAAATATATGAAAAAATGCTCATTGTCCCTAATCATCAGAGAAATGCAAATCAAAAACAACCTGAGATATCACCTACCCCCAGCAAGATTTGCCCACATTACAAAGTCCCAAAGCTTTAGATTCTGGTGTGGATGTGGAAAGAGGGGAACACTTTTACACTGCTGATGGGACTGCAAAATAATACTACCTCTTTGGAAAGAAGTGTGGAGAATCCTCAAAGGTCTCAAATTAGACCTCCCATTTGACCCCACAATCTACTAGGCCCAGAAGAAAAAAATCATTTTATCATAAAGACCTTTGCACTAGAACATTTACTGTAGCTCAATTTACAATCACCAAGATGTGGAAACAACCTAAATGCACATCAACTTCAGGAATGGATTAATAAGCTGTAGTATGTGTATACCATGGAGTACTAGTCAGACATAAGAAAAGATGGAGACTTTACATCTTTTGTATTAACCTGGATGGAGATGAAACACATTCTTCTTAATAAACTATCACAAAGCTAGAAAAATAAGTATCCAATGTACTCAATTTTATTATGAAGCCAGTAGACAATCTAATGCACACCCACATGGGAGAAAAACTTAATTCTATTCAAGTTGGGGAGAAGGGTAATGAGGGAGTCTGGAAAGAAGGGGGGATTGGTATGTCCCTAATTAAAAGGCACAAGGTAGGAGTGTGTGGCACACCTTTTGGGTGTGGAGCACAAGCACAAGAGGAATTCTACCTAAAAAATTCAAAAATTTTGACTTGATTATCTGTACATTCACAATAACTTGAAATTTAAAAAAAATGAAATAAAATATCAATCATTTATTTTGTTTTATAGTCAGTTTACTTGTTTGCATCTTCAAACTATATTGTAAATGTCTTAATGGAAAAAATTAAATACTATTAGGTTTTAATAGTATTAAAACCAGCATCCAGCATAATATATGAACTATAAGGGGCACTGAAAAATGTTTGATAAATTAATGAGTTTTCCTTTTCCACCAATTCTCACTAGTTCAACAGCTTGTACCTTGTACCCTCTCCTCAGGCAACACCTTCTTCCATTTCTCTGAGCACTAAAGAAGATGAGCCTATAAGCAGTCAACTTTGTCATTCATCACATCTTCTCAGAAGGCTAAGCCACACTGCAGCATTCCATGGTTCTCTGGCTTGAAGACAGCCTCCTATGGGACTTCTCAGCCTCCATAATTGAGTGAGCCAACTCCCCTAATAAATCCCTCAGAACCAAGGAAGTAATTCTCAGTCTGAGACCAAAGGCCCTATAGACCAGGAGGACATTGTATGAGTCCCAGAGTCCAGAAGCAAAAGGACCTGGAGTTCTGATGTCCAAGGGCAGGAGAGAGAGAGAGAATTCTCCTTTTTTCCACCTTCTGTTTTAGCCAGGCCTCCAGCCAATTTGATGGTGCCCACCCACACTGACGAAAGATCTCCCCTACCCAGTCCACTGACTCAAACACCAACTGAATACATCTTACGAAAATAAAATTATAGAATGTTAAATTTTGGGTAAATTCATAATTTATTTGAGAAATTTAAGTACCTAAATTATTTTAAAATTATACTCACGTTGGAAACATTTGCAAAATTTCAAGTTTATGTCAGGTACTTAAAAATTTACAGCGCAAATGTTTTGATCGTATTTCTTTTTTTTTTTTTTTTATCATGAGCACAAATGTTTTGTTGTTATAGTTTATGATACAACAGAAGCAGATCAGTTTAATCTAATTGTCCCTATGCATCATTCCACAATTAACTAGTGGGATATTTCATTAAAGTTGCTGAAAGACAATATTGATTATGAAAACAGAGGAAGAAGACAAGTTGAAATGATGTTGATACATGTTTAATCTAAGACATCTCCACATCAAAAGTTTGTTGCTTTGAGTTGAATAGTTTATTAACTAAGATTTTTGTGTGTGTCTATTTATTTATAGAAAAAAATAGTGGCTTGAATAGGAGAAGTGTGTTTCTTTCTCACAAAACAGTTTTGTTGGAAGATCTAGTACTTGTGTGAGAACCCACAATCATCAAGGGTCTATCTCCTTTTATCTATTAATATAATGTTATCATCAACATCTCCCAGTCCAAGATGACCAGAGGACATCATGCTCACATTCCAGCCAGCAGCAGGCAGAAACACTCCTCTGAGCCTGTTTGCCTCCTTTTATTTAAGAGCACAATATAGATATTGCGCCCATCACTGCTGCTCTTATTACATTAGTCAGAACATAGGTTTTGGCCACAGCTTGCCACAAAGGAGGCACCCTTAGAGGGACATAATCTCTAGGCAGGTGGCCATGCACTCAGGTCGTGATCTATTATTATTATATATTTTTTATTAAGAAAGGGAGAACAGATATTGGGGGGACAGCCCTGGGCTCTATCAGTGTGTTTCTCTTTACTTCTTAAAAAAAAAAAAGAATTCTGTTCTGTTTGTTCAATAAAAATCTAAACTTTCATACAGTCTTTAAGTGTTTGTAATCAATTCACTAAAATCTTTTTTAGTCCACATTCTCCAGAGTAACAGAACCAATAGAACATGTATAGAGAGAGAGGAATTAGAAGGGATTAAACAGGGGAATTGACTCACACAATGATAGAGGCTGAGAAGTCCCATGGTAGGTAGGCCATCTATAAGCCAGAGAACCAAGCAAGCCAGTGGCTCAGGCCAAGTTCAAAGGCTTCAAAACCTAGGAAGTAAAGGATACAATTTTCACTCTGAGACCAAAGGCTCAAGAGCCCAAGGCACCACTGATGTGAATCCAGGACCCAAAAGCCAGAGAACCTGGAGTTCTGATATCCAAAGGCAGGGGGGGGAAAGCATCCCAGATCCAGAAGAAAGAAAAATTCACTTTCTTCAATTTTTTCTTCTATCCAGACTTTCAGCCAACAGGATAGTGCCTACTCACATTGACTGCAGATCTCCCCCACCCAGTCCACTGACCTCCTCCCCCCCCCCATTTTCTCCAGAAACACCCTCACAAAAACACCTGGGGAGACCCAATTATTCAAATCAAATGATAAACTATTTAAGTTTCCCTTTCAGCAGAAAAGGGACAGGCCAATACCTACTGAAGTACTGAGAATAAATAATGCTTTACCAGCTATCTGGGTATACCTTAATTCAGTCTAGTTAACTCTTGAAATCAAGTCTCACAAGTCCACCCCTTGTTAATGAAGGGCCCATACATACCTCTTTAAGCCATACCTTCTCCAAATAAGACAATCTCAAGTTCATTGTTCCATTCAGCATGATACAACTATCCTGCATACAACTAACCTAACCCCTTCCCCAAAAGAGGAGGTAAAGACTTTGAGTGATATTTACTGCTTTCCTAATATCCCACAACTTAAATACTATGAGGTAAAGCTAATTATAAAGTTGATGCACTTTATGTTACATGAGAAAGGAAGAAGAGAGAAAGGAAAACAAAGATATATAGGTATATACATACACACATACAAATGTATTCTTTCCAAAACAGAGAACAAATACTCAGGCAATTATAGCCCCTGTGTTTGTAACTTATCAAATAGTTATATATGTTATCACAACCACTTCCTTCTGCTACCAATTCTGTATCCCCTTTGCCTTCACCAAGCACCTCAGCTGGTTGTGATTTTTAACCTGGTAGAGTGACCAAACCTTCATTCCTGAAGGCTCTGAGCCACGACTAGTCCGGCCAGGATTGGGTTGTTGCAATTTCCCACTGACCTTAGTCACAGGGCATGGTTACTAGGAGACTCTCTAGACATCTCCTGATTCCACACACTCTTCCTTACCTCCACTGGGCAGGAGACATCCACATCAGCCACTCCAGCCCGCATCTTGCTCCCCTCTCAGCCTGCTGACTCAGAGGCATAGGGAGCCCAAGGAGGCAGCCTTAACTTCCAACTCAGTGAATCATTGTTGTGTCTCCTGGTGGAAGCATTTCTCCCTTTGGAACTAAGACTTCCAAGCAGAGCATAAAGTCACAAGAACAGGAAGCAAAAATTTTGCTAGTGGGTCATCTGAGGTATAGTGAATGGTGTCATTCTCATTTCCCCTTGCCTCCTGAGGCCTGTGAATCCTGGCTAAAGGAAAAATAGCACCATTATTTGATGCTGATTCAGACCCTGTGCAATCTTTGAGAACCTCACCCCAGCCCTACAAAGTACTTTCACCTAACTACTGCTGTAACTATATCTTTGCAAGGCCATGCCACCGTTCTACCAAGCTTGCTGCTTCAGGATGATGGGGACATTCCTGCACTTCTTTGGCAGCAAGTAGGCTGTATGCTTAAATGACAAAAATTAAACAGCAACGCCCATAAGTTATCATGAGGTAAGATGAGATGCTTTATTGGCATTGCACAGGAAGTATCATGGTGGCACATGGGGTTTTCTTTTTCAACTTGAACTTGAAAGAGAGACTGACTCTGCTAAAAACAATGCTAAACAAATGCTCTTCCCAGAATCACATCACTATTCTCAGAAAAACACTGATAATGGCAGAGAGAACAAACTACCAAAGAAAATACAGAAACACAGGATCAGATGACAGAGACAGGGAAATGCCTTTTCCTGAGGTTGACAAGTAGAGAGCACCAACTGTACAAATCATGGTTTAGGAAAAGTGAAACCTTCTGGAGAAGTAAATTTGTAATGATTTAGTATCAAAATACCATGTTTTGAGTATGTACATAAGCGAAGATTCTGAACTTAAAAACTTTCTTGATGCCAGAAGCAGGCATCTTAAAAGAGCAGTGGTGAAAGAATTCATAAGATCCTCACGGGGCTACTTTCTCTGGAACAACATGCCAAAACCCTGAGGAAAAGTAATCCAGTGTGGCAAGGCCAATAGCTCTAATCACTAGGTGCCACTCTCTGCATAGTCTTTGTAAATTGTTATACATAAACGTATTTCATTACCTGTAGTTTTCATCACAATGTTAGTTTGGTCTTTCTCAGCAAATTGTTTTGTCTTCTACATGAATCCACTAGGTAAAGAAATCCTTCCATCCAGAATTCCATTGCAAGAAATACTGCCACAGGCACTCAAAGATAGATATATAAGGATGTTTGCTGCATGTTTACACAACAGAAGTGAATATGGTCATTAAAAAGAAGAAAGCAAATATACGAGGTATGACAATTAAGTTCACAAGCTTATCCTAGAAAAAGTGCTACATCCCTCATACTGAATATCATTATGGTCACCTTTGAAGTATGGTGCTATGCACCAACTCCAGTGCCTAGGCCACCCTTCAAAGCAATTTTGGAACTCTTTTTCTGGAATGGCCATCAAAATGACCTAATTACACTTGATGTACTAATTGTCATCAAAATGTCTTCCTTTCACTATTTCCTTTATCTTTGGGTAAAGAAAAAAGTTACTAGGTGTCAGACTAGGTAGGAAGGGGGTTTGCTCCAATACAGTTATTTGTTTACTGGCTAAAAACTCCCTCATGTAAGCTGGTGCATTGTCATGATGCAAGAACTATGATTTGTTGTCCAATATTTTCAGTTAAGATTTTCCTGTTTCTCTATCTACATTTACTTGGTCTGCTAGGCTTCTTGCAGTCAGCTGATGATTTTGACACATAGTTTGACAAAAAAAATATGTATGTGTGTGTGTGTGTGTGTGTGTGTGTGTGTATAATTTATTTTGGTACGTTGATCTTATGTCTGAAACTAATAAACTCACTTATTAGTTTTAGTAGTTTTTTCTCAATTCCATAAGATTTGTTAACATAGTTATTTTGTCTAAAATTAAAAACATCTTTTACTAATTATTTCCAATCTAGTTATTTTATATTTCTTTTTCCTACCTGATTGCAATGGTAAAATCCCTAGTTTAATAACTAATAGAGTTGGCAAATTGATATCTTGGCTTTGTTCCTGATCATAGAATAAAAGCATTCAGTCTTTTACCATTATGTATGATTTTGTCTGTAAGTTTTTCACAGGTGCCTATCAGATAAAGAAAGCTTTCTTCTATTTCTAGTTTTCTGGGAGTTTTAAATCAATAATGGATATTGAATTTTATCTAATGTTTTTTCTGCATCTATTGAGATGATCACATGGAAGTTTTTTTTTTAGTCTGTTAATATGATGAATTCCATTAATTTTATACTCAGCTTGTATTGTTGAGGCAAACTCTACTTGATCATGATGTGTCATACAATATTACTGTATTTGGTTTATTAGTTTTTTATATTGGAGACCGTATCTGACTATATTGCCCAAGCTAAAGTACAGTGGCTATTCACAGTCATGATCATAGCACACAGCAGCCTCAAACTCCTAGACTCAAGAAATCCTCCTGCTTCAGCTTCCCACATAATTGGGACTACAGACATGTACCACCTTGCCCAGCTAAGAATTTTTGCATCTACATTCTTGAGGAAAATTACCTACGCTTTTCTTTTGTTTGTAACATCTTTGATTTTGATAACAAAGTAATGGTGGCCTCATATAATAAATTAGGAAGTAGTTCCACTTCTATTTTCTGATGTTTGTATATAATTGGAATTATTTATTTCTTAAATTTTGGGGAGAATTCAATAATAAATCCATCTGAGACTAAAATATTATTTGTCAGAAGATCTTTATTATGAATTCCATTTCTTCAACAGATACAAGGTTATTCAGGTATTCTATTTCATCTTAAGTGAACTTTGGAAACCTGTATCTTTAAAGCAAGTTGTCAATTTCATCTAATTTGTTAATTTAGTAGCAAAATTGTTCATAATATTATGTAGTTATTTGCAAAATATGTAATGATATTACCTCTCTCATTCTTGTCCTTGGCAATTTGTGTCTTCTCTCATTGCTTTCTTTATCATTTTTTCTAAGCAGTTATCAATTTTATCTTCTCAAAAACTTCCTTATTTCCATTGATTGTCTCTTATCATTTTTCTGGGTTTTGTTTCATTGATTTCTACTTGGTTTTTATTTTTTCCTTTATTCTTCTTACTTTAAGAAATTAAACCAACTTTTTCTAGTTTCTAAAGATGAAAACTGACATCATCAACTTGGGACTTTTTTTCTTTTCGAATCCAGTCTTTTAATGCCATTAATTGCTAAGTACTGCTTTCACAGCATCTCACAAATTTTGATGTATCATCCTTCTATTTTTATTCAGTTTAAAACACTTTCTAATTTGTTCTTTTACTTATTCTTTGATCCTTTAGATTTTTTAGTAATGTATTATTTGGTTTCCAAATAGGAATTTTTTGGACATCTTTCTGTTATTCATTTTTAATTTATTTCTATTGTGGTTAGAGAAAATACTTTGTATGGCTTAAAGTCCCTTAAATTTATTAAGACTTGTTTTGTAGTCCAGACTATGGAAAATCTTGATGTATGTTCCACATGCATTTAAAAAGAATTTTTATTCTGCTATTGTTGGGTAGAGTGCCCTATACATGTCACTTGGGTCAGGTTAGTTATATTATTCAAGTATTCTATAGCATAACTGATTTCCTATCTATTTGTCCTATCCACTACTAAGAGAAATGCATTGAAATCTTTGTTTATAATTATGTTTATATATTTTTCTTGCTATTCTTTCTGGTTTTGCTTCATGTAGTTTAAAGAGTGTCATTAGGAACACAAATATTTTGGATTGCTATATCCTCATGATGAATTAACTCCTTTATTAAAAATGAAATGATATTATCTATCCCTGGAAATGCTCATTGCTATAAAATCTATTTTCTATGATACCAAGACCCATTCCAACTTTTTATCAGTGCTAACATAGTATGTCTTTTTCTATCCTTTTACTTTAAACCAGTTTTTGCCTTTATATTTAAATTGGTTCTTTGGTAGGTAATATATAGTTGGGTCTTGATTTTATATTCAATCTGACAATCTCTGCCTTTTAATTACAGTGTTTAGACCATTTACTTTTACTATAATGGTCAAAATGCTTATATTTAAATCTATAATTTTGCTATTTGCTTTGTGTTTTTCTCATCTCTTCTTTATTCCCTTTTTCCTTTTTTTTCCCCCTGCTTTCTTTGGAGTATTTGTCCACTTTTTGTTATTCTAGTCTCTGTTCTTCAGTGATTAGCTGTTTTGTTATCTTATTTGATTGATTCTTTTAGGGTTTACACTATACATCTTTAGCTTATCATAGTTTACCTTCATGTGAAATTATACCACAAAACATAGAGTAAAAGAAATTTACAAGAGTATTGTCTAGCTTTCCTCTCCTAGCCTTTGTGCTATTATCAAACATTTTACTGTCTATAACTTAGGTTATGAACTCCCAAGTTCATACATATTATTTTATTCTAAGTGGTTACTGTTATAATAAAGAAAGTTAAATAATAGCAGGGAAAAAAGTCTTTATATTTACCTATACAGTTTTCATTTCTGGTGCCCTTCATTCTTTTATATCGATCCTAGTTTCCATCTGGCATTATTGTTTTCTGTTTCAAAGTCTTCCTTTTAACTTCTTTTTTGTAGTGCATTTCTATTTATAATTAATCCTTTCAGCTTTTTAATGTCTATAAAAATATTTATTTCACCTTTGTTTTTTAAATACAGTCAATCTTTAAATTTCATATTCAGATATGAATAGATTTCAGTTACCTCTATTCAGCTAAAAAACAAACAAACACTAGTCCTCCAATGACATGCCTTAGATTTCAGTTATCATGGTACAGGAACTATGAGTATTTTTTGCATAAAGTATAAACTTTTCTACTGGTTCTTCAGACCAAGAACCACTAAATAAATAGCAGTCAGCAATGCATGTAATTGTGTTGCCTTCTTGTCTCCTAGTGATCAACCTACATAACTTTGCAAAAAACTGAATAAACAAAAGAGTGAAGTAGCACAAGAAAAAAAGTATAGCAAAGAAATACAATGTAATAGTATTACAATTGTGGAAATTTTAATTGGATATAAATAGAGTTCTAAAAGAAATAGCTGATTGTGGAAATGTCAACATTGCCACTGAGAAAGTCTAGATATGCCGCAAGATGAGCTTAGTGAAAGGTAATGTTGACATAGATGAATAAAGTGATTTTGATTTAAAAAAAAAAAAAAAGGAACCTGTTTCAGAGAAAACGATGCCACCAAAACTTTCACAAGAAAGGAACTCTTGGAAATATTGCACAATAATGAAGGAGCAAAGGATAAACTATTAAAAGTTAATCCCAACTAGAAGTATGATAAGTCACCAAGGAAGAGAAAAGATGCTCACTTCATACAGTGAGTTATATGACAAGAACCATTTCTCCTTCAGAAAAACAGCCATGGCTTTGTCTGTGGTTCATGTTTTTCCCAGGCACATCCTCTACTTTAGCTTAATAAACCTCCATTGATTGAAATTTTTGCCTCAGTCAGTAGTTTTGGATCAATACACTCCTATAATAAAACCCTCTTGTTTCCTTAACAAGAAAACAAAAACAAACTATTTCTTTAATCAAAGTTTTAAGTGACCTGAGAGCCTTCACAAAGGAAAACCCAAGGTTAAAAGGAAAACTATCCATTTTTAAGCTGAGGTTCAATAAAGAATGGACTGCCATGTAGAAATGTGATTGGACAAAAGGGCATGATCTGATGGTAATAAACTGAGAGAGGAAACCCCGCAAGGCCTGTCTGTTCAGATTCTTCTTGCTGTCTCTGTGCGACATTCCTTCCTCCTGGTTGCAAGGCAAGACCTCTTCTGGAATGCGGGTCTTATAATCTACTATCAGACAAGGTAGGGCAGAACATCTCTTTCTGGCCAGCTTCTATAAACAAAATCAGGAGAAGGTTACATTAGTAATTCTAGTTTTTATGGTTGGCTTTGGGGAAGAAATATTCTAGTTGCTATGGCCTGCCTTGTGGGACAAAGGGGAGTAGAAGAAAAAAGGGCAGAAGAAGGTCAGAAAGATCTTGCTTCTCAGGCTGCCTCTGAGGCCTTCCAATCTCCTTTAAAGTACTTAGCATGCCAGAGTGCTGTACTTTGTGGTATCATTTTCTGAGCCCCAATATATACATGTGAGATACCCAGAAAAAATGAGTGAATTTAAATGATTGGCTCTGAATTCAAGTATAAATACCATTATCCTACTGAAACTAAGAAAGAAGAGTGTGAGGGGAAGGTCTGTTATGGGAAGATGCCCCCAAAAGCATGGTAAATGAGGTCAAGGTTTGTTACACAAACTTAAATCAATGCCTTCTTCATTGGTAAGAGTCTCTAATGATTTAGTCACCCTTCTCTTCCTGGTACAGAGAGGAAGATACTCTTAAAAATTTAAATTTCCTATATAAATGTAAATTTCACTTTCAAAAACCTAACTTCTTTAAGAGCTTCTCCTGTGACTGCTATTTCTCAAAATGAAAAGATCAAGATAATCCTTATGCCCAAAGTGCATATTTTGAGGTGGCATATTCTGGTTTCCTGTAGTCATGTTTTGGAATAACATGTCCCAAATCCCACCATTGGTCTGCATACATGAAAGCACAGAATACCAGCCCAAAACAGGTAGTTAACTTAAGCCAGTAGATTCTTAAAAGTTACAATGGGCGGACTGTTAAAAATAAATCACTGACCCCGGTCCCACCCAGGGCTAAGCAGGCATTCCAATGGCAAGGCTATTTTAATTTTGGCTTAATCATTGCCTCTAAACAGGAGGGGAAAAAATGTTTCTTCTTGGTGGTGAGTGTAATGTTACACAGAATATGAAATTGGGATTAACCAGATGGCACATCTTAATCTACAATGATTTCATATTTATACACTAGAACATTTCCTGTAAAATTAAGTTTTTTATTTTATATTTTTAATTTTAACTGAATTTAAAAATAAAACCAAAATATGCCTCTCCCTGTTAGTTTTCAGATTGTGAACAAAAATAAATCTTAAGATCCCCAATCATCTGAACAGACCCTCCTCTTAGCCAGAGAAGCCTTGAAACTGAGTTCCTGGCCAAGAATGGATGGGAGGTCAGATATGCTTCATTCCTTCCCCGCCCCCTCCTTGTTAACCACCATTAAACTTTCTTCCCTAAGGGTTCAACAGAATCAGACTCTGGAAAGACCTGCCCCTCCCTTTTTGTGGTTTTGGCACAACAACTGACCAGTATTCTTTCCTGATAAGGGGCCACTGACCATGGAGTGGTTGGTTCTAAATAGACTACAGAATTTCCACTGTAAGGATTGTCATGTCCTCTGCTTCATTGTTTGATGTCAGAGGACTGAAAACTACCCTCAGATTGTGCTAATGCCACCATTTTTTGTACATGTGACCTATGAAGGGGCATGAAACTCAATTGCACATATTTCTCCTTTCATAAATATTCATGACTTCTCCTATAGCTTGTTAAATATGTATATTTAGCCACCCACTCAGCATAAACTTCTGTTCCTGTTATCTCCCCCTCAAAGTATATGCTCTGCCTGAGATTATTGCTTCCTGGACTGTCAGAATGGCCACTCTCCTGGCTGCAACTCTTTATGAGAAAATACTTCTTCTTTGCAAATTTATGAATATTTTGTTATTTTACCAGTTGACAAGAGCTATTCAAATGCAATGTAGAAATATGAGTGAGAATCCTTATGTGAGCTAAAATTAAAATCTTAATCCCCTTGCCAATGGAATGAACCTCTTCTTGTCCAAGGGGACCCCAGAAAAACCGTAAAAAGAGTTCTCAGCCATAAAAGAAAGGGAGATCAGGCATGCCTCATTATACCCCCTCCCTTATGAAGGTTAGACTAAATCACAAATGGAACCTAAGACTATGCAAGGCAAAGGTTAAGTTATGCCTTAAAAACTATTGAAATCTCATTAAATGAGATATTTTATATTATTATGAAAGTGGTAGAACATGACTTACGTTCCAACTTGACTCTGGTATAGCATCACATGACAAATAGCACACTTTCTTAACTCAAGCATTCCTTTCTACCAACTCCAAGTCTTTAGACAAAGATTTATTTCTTCAACCAATTGCAAATCAAAGAATCTCTGTATCCACCTATAACCTGTAGGCCCTTGCTTCAAAATGTCCCATCTTTCTGGGCCAAACCAATGTATATCTTCCATATACTGATTTATGGTTTTACCTGCAATTTCTGCCTTCTAAAATGTATAAAACCAAACTTTTGAGATTGTGTAGCTGCAGTCCAGGTTCAATCATATTTGGCTAAGAATAAACCTCTTTATTTTACAAAACTTGTGTGGGTTGTTTTTTTTTTCCATAAACACTGGCACAAAACAGAGGGCATGCTCATAAGAGAGATTTTGAAATAGTGAAAGTGGTTAAAGAAACCCACAAAAGACAAAGAAACCTCCAGACATTAACAATGAGGACTCCAGCCCATGCTCCAACTCTAAAAGCCAACAGGACAGGGGAGTGTTACTAGTGTAACACTAGTAACTCGAAACCCGGAACCCTTAAACAAGAGTAACACTAGTAACTAGAAACCCGGAACCCGGAAACAAGGGTAACACTAGTAACTAGAAACCCGGAACCCTGAAACAAGGGTAACACTAGTAACTGGAAACCCAGAACCCTGAAACAAGAGTAACACTAGTAACTGGAAACCCGGCACCCTGAAATAAGAGTAACGCTAGTAAGTAGAAACCTGAAACCCTGGAACAAAAGGCCCCCAGCAACAATGACATACATGCTAATGACCAGTCACAAACAGAAACTCTCCTTGGTATAATCAGAGGGGTAAATGGTGATTGATATTAAATGACTATTAGTAATAGCTAATACTAACACTGATTGAAGTATCACTATGTGGCACTCACTAACACAGGCATCAGTCATTTGTGTGCTCATTCACTCAGGAGCCACACAGGGAATACTACTTCTATCCCCATTTTTCAGGAGTTTAAATAATATACCCAATCACATAGCCTGTAGAAGGCTACATCTGAATCTGAACCCAAGTAGTCTAACTGAAGGGGCTACACTCTTAACCCCCCAAAAGGATTTGTGTAATTAGAATTGTATACAAATGTAATCCTTACAGTGAATCAGAAATTAGGGAATTTACTCCAGACTGCACTCTCTGGTTAAGTTGGTTTACTTTAGGCAGAGAGATTTCTTTAATTATGTAAAACCTATTTGAGGAACTGTTTTTTAATTCATCCCATGGGAGGAAAAACATAATATCTTTGCATCTTGAAATTGTCAAATATTTTGTCTTTTCAAAGCTGTTTATTTTTCTGTGCTTATCTTCAGGATTTTTATGCACAGTCAGACCAGAAGCAGCCAGTCTGCACTTGGTCCCTAGCTAAGTCTTCCAACCCACAGCATCCTTCCTGTAAGCAGCCCTTACATTATTTCTGAAGGGTACTTCATAATATTGTTTTGGGAAGGACTTTCAATATAGAATGAGGGGCCACTTCTCTTAGAAAATGCTAAATTTTATTTACTTTTTAAATTCTAACTTCTTCCTACTCTCATCTCTGAAACCATTCTTGTTTTTAAGTGAAGAAATGTGTATATTCTTCCTATTTGTTCTGTTCTATAAAACAGATTATAATCCAGTATTTTGGTAAAGTAATTAAATATATTTTGTTAAAATATACAGCCTGCCTTAGAATTATCCATAGAGACCCGATCAATAGGAGATGATAGAGACAGAGAGAGAGAGACAGAGAGAGAAGTAGAGGTAGAAAGAGTGAGAAAGGAGGTAGAGAGAGAGAGAGAGATGATAGGGACAGACAGAGAGAGAGGAGGCAGAAATAAAGATAGAGATACAGAGAATTAGACATAGAGATAGAGAGATAGAGATGAGAGAGAGCTTATTAGAGGAATTGGCTCTTGTGATTATGAAAGCTAACCCCATGGCAGGCTATATACGAGCTAGAGAATGAAGGAAGTCGGTAGCGTGGCTCAGCCCAGGCAAGCAGAAGAGCTGATGGCGTAACTCTCAGTTCAAGGCCAAAGGCCCAAGAACCTGATGGCTTCTGGTGCAAGTCCCGGAGTCCAAAGGCAAGAAAACCTGGAGTTCTGATGTTCAAGGACAGAAGAAAAAGGGTGTCCCAGCTCCAATGGGAGCTCTGATTTTTTTCATTCTGGAGAGTAAAACTGGTTTCAAAAACAGGGTATCAGAAGAGGCCACGGGGGAAAATGTGATCAAGTCTTTTTCTACCTTTTTGTTCTATTTGGGCCCTCACCAAATTGTACGATGCCTGACCACAACTTAGGTAAGATTTTCCTTTCTTCATCCATTGATCCAAATGTCAGTCTCTCCCAGAAACACCCTCACTGACTCTCCCAGAAATAATGCTTTACCGGGTCTCTAGGTATCTCTTAATCTAGCTAAGTTAACACCTAAAAATTTTTTGTTTGTTTGTTTTTTGTAGAGATAGAGTCTCACCGTACCACCCTCGGGTAGAATGCCATGACGTCACACAGCTCACAGCAACCTCTAACTCTTGGGCTTACGCGATCCTCCTGCCTCAGCCTCCCAAGCAGCTGGGACTACAGGTGCCCGCCACAACACCTGGCTATTTTTTTGTTTCAGTTTGGCCAGGACTGGGTTTGAACCCACCACACCCTTGCTATATGGGGCCGGTGCCCTACTCACTAAGCCACAGGCACCCCCCTAGTTGACACCTAAAATTAACCATCACACAGCCCAATACTATTTTTTTACTTTTTGTGGAGAGTATTTGATATAGAAAAGTACAGATCTGAAGTATGCAGCTCAACTAATTGTCAAAAATAAGCACATCCATGTAGCCACTGCCCAAGATCAAGGAACTGAAGATTAGCAGAATTTTTAAAACACTCCTGTACTCCCTCCCAATCAGTGCCTACCCTCTCTTCATTGCCTGTCCTAACTTCTAGCATCATGGATGAAGTTTACCTAGTTTTAGACTTTTTATAAATGGAATCATATAATAAATACTCCTTTATATCTGGGATTCTTTTATATTTGATTCACTCATGTTGCCACATAGAGCTAAAGTTTGTTTTCATTGCTATATAGTACTTTATTACATAAATATATCACAATTTATGTAAATATTCTAATGTAGATAGATATTAGGAAGTTACAATACATAACTGATGAAAGGTTTATGTATAAAATGTGTAGAGATATGCTACATAGCAAAACTACCAATAACCCAATAGAACAAAAGAGACATTCTAAAACTAAGAGGATACCCAAATAATCAAAAACCATGAAAAGAAGCTCAAGCTCCCTAGTCATCCAGGAAATGTATATTTAAGTCATGATGAGGTACTACCACACACCTGCCAGAATGGCTACAACAAAAGGAGTAATAACAATATCAAGTATTGATGAAGATAAGAAACAACACACACGCTGTATAATTGGCATATAATTAGGACAATCACTTAGTAAAAAAATATGGCATAACTGACTAAAACTGAACCCATTTCATTTCTAAATCTAAACTCATTTTTTTTTTATTTCAAAATACTAAGAGGGTACAAATATTTTTGTTACATGGACACACTGTATAATGCTGAAGTCAGGAGTTTTGGTGTCCCTGCCAGCAGGAAAGTGTTCATTGTACCTGCTAGGTAAGTTTTTATCTCTCATTTCCCTCCCACTCTCCCCACTGGTTAGTTTCCAATGTCCTCTACATCTCTTTGCACCCATGTGTACTATCATTTAGCTCCCACTGATTAGTGAGAACATGTGGTGTTTGTTTTCCCATTCCTGAGATACCTCATTTAGAATAGTGATCTCTAGTTCCATCCAAGTCTCTGCGAAAGATGTAGTTACTTCAGAACTTCCTAATGGTTGGGTAGTACTGCAAGGTATGTGTAGACCACATTTCTGAATCCATTCATGAATTGATGTATCAACTTAGGTTGATTCCTCATCTTTGCAATTGTGAAGCACACTGTGGTAAATATTCAAGTGTAGGTATCTTTTTGACAAAATGATCTCTTTTTCTTTGAATAGATACCCAGTAGTGGACTTGTGGGATCAAATTAAGACTACTTTAACCTCTCTAAGGAATCCCCATCCTGCTTTCTAGAGAGATTTTACTAACTTGCAGACCCACCAAGAGTGTGTAAGTCTTCCTTTCTCTCTGCACCCATGCCAGCATCTGTTGTTTTGCACCTTTTAATAATGGGCATCTGACAAGAGTGTGGTAGTATCTCATTGTTGTTTTAATTTGCATTTCCCTGTTGATTAATGATAACATTTTTTCATGTTTTTTAGCCATTTGTCTATCTTCTTTTAAAAAATATGTCTTTTGCCCATGGGTTGTTTGTTTGGGGGGGGGGGTTTGTTTGTTGCTTTTGCTGTTTTGTTTGAGTTCTTTGTGGATTCCAGATATTAGTCCTTTGTTGGAGGTATGCTAGCAAATATTTTCTCCCATTATGTAGGTTTTGTCTTTCTTCTGTTGATTATTTGCTGTGCAGCTATTTAATTTAATTAAGTCCCATTTACCATATTTTGCCATGTAAAATGCACTCCCATGTATAATGCACACCCATATTTTCAGCCCTAACTTTCAGAAAAATGACCCTTGAGAAAGTACCCAGCTCTTAGCTGGGAGAGGCACATCTGGGGAGGGCTCACACACCCTTGGTCATCACCCTCCTTCAGCCTCCAGTTCTATGAAGGCTGCTCCTCACGTCTCCCCAGGATCCCCTTTCTACCCACCATGGGGCCTGTGGCTGAAATGGCTGGGTACCTGGCTACTGAGGTGGGAGCTTCTGAGGCCTGTCAGCCCGCAGGCAGGCAGGCAGGTCCTTGGGGTCTATGCAAGCCTCCCAGTCCCCTTTGCACAGCCAGGGCGAGGAGTGACACCCTCACCTGTGCATGGTCACAGCCTGCCTCACCAACCCGGCCACTGTCCCTCCCCCAATCACAGGGTTAGGTAGAGGTTGCTCACTCCTACCAGATGCCGGATCCTCCCTACTAAAACCCCATGCACCTAGCAGGCCCATAACAGAAGGCAGGGTGGTCATGGTAGGCCCAGTGAGCTCCCCAACTCCCAAAACATACTACCCATGTGTAACATGCATCTTTATTTTTCCCTCAAAAGTGTGGGCAAAAATGTGCACATTATATATAGCAAAATATAGTATTTATTTTTGTTGTTGCTGTGTTTGCCTTTGGGGTCTTAGTCATAAATTCTTTTCTTAGGCTTATGTCTAGATGAGTTTTTCCTGCATTTTCTTCTAGAATGCCTTACATTTAAGTCTTTAATCCATCTTGAATTCATTTTTATATATAGTGAAAGATAAGGGTCCTATTTCATTCTTCTAAATTTGGCTATCCAACTTTCCCAGCACTGTTTATTGAATAGGACATCATTTCCCCAATGTATGTTTTTTTCTGCTATGTAGAAAATTATTTGCTTATAGTTATGTGACTTTATTCCTGGGTTCTCTGTTCCATTGGTCTATGTCTCTACTTTTATACCAGTGCCACACTGTTTTAGTTATAATAGCTTTGTAGCATAATTTATCTCTATAGCCAATTCAGATCTCTACTCTTAGCACCAAACACTTAACTCTATCTGCCAAGTGGATGTCCAGTTGCTCTAGCTGCTCAAACTTACACTGGAACCTAACTCATCTTCCCCCAAACCTTCTATGTCTGTTAGCAGTTACAGCATCTAGGTAGTCTCCGAAGCTAGAAATGAGACAGCTGTCTTTGAATTGTCTCTATCTATCTCTCACCCTCAGCATCTATTAAATTACCAAATCCTGCTGATTTTACTTCCACCATACCTCCATTCTCTTCTGTTGGTGCCAGCCTAGATTAATAAGCAATCTCCCAGCTGTGCCTCTGAACCTTCAGGCTATACACCTTCCAGCAGTATCTACATGCCCTACACAACATGCAGTGGGATCTAGTTGATTTCACTTTTCAAACCATTCAATAATTCTTCATTGCCTTTATTTAGCACAGATAACAACACACAATAATTTAATTTATGTTGTCAAAGCAGAGAGTATTTAGAAACTGGTAACAGTGGTTTCTTCCAGAAAGGGAACCTGTTGGCTGAGGGAATAAGAAGGGAGACTTACTTGTCATTGTATTCTTTATATATATTTTTTAAATTTTGTACCAGGTATTACATATTAAAAAATATTTTTAATGTAAACCATAAGATTTTGCATATTGGCAACAAATGGGCAAAAAAAAAAAAAAAAAGATTATATTTAAGTCAGATGTCCATTAAGAGCAAATTAAATAATCTGAGAACAAGCCCAGATTTTCCTAGTTCTAAAATAAAATCCAAAAAGGAAGTTTTCCCCTGGGTTCTCATGAAAGAAGCATGGTATAGGGGAAGTCTTCAACAACATTCCTGTAGGGAGCCAGCCCCCATATGACCCGTTGAGTGTCCCCAATGCTCCGCGGTGGTGAAAGAATGAGAAAAATAAAGAAAGACAATAGCAACAAAATAGAATTTATAAAGTGAGCCCATTCATGCAAGAGCCAGCAAAGACCTCAAACTACAGATGCACTTGGTTTTTATTATTTCTCTTGATTAGTTAACAGATGTTTGGAACAACAAAAACAACAACATACATCATCTCTGCAGTTTCTCCTGCCCTAATTCTGGATTACCCACCCAATAATCCTTTAGATATTTTTATTACTTTTACTTCTTAAGATACTTATCAATCACAAACAGAACTACCGAAAACAAAGGAAATGGGAATATGGACTTTGGAGGAAGATGCCACCAGTTAATCCTTTGCTTTCTGCTGGGGGTGGGGGTTGATTAGTTGACACCTTGCTCATCTTCAGAAGTGAGAGGAACAAAGCTGAATCCTCTTACCTCACACCCATAAAACTAATCTTTCTTGCTCAATGAGTCAACTGCTTATGTTGCCCTAAAATGGCTTCCTGAGCCCTTTCAGGCCCTTGCGGACCTTTTTTGTGGGTTCCTTTCTGACTCCAGCTAGGCCCTTGCAGACCTTTTTCTGAAGTTCCTTGATGTTTGTGCCAAGCTGTCTCATGAAGCCCCCAGTATGGTGTATTCTTTGTGGAAGCTCATGTCCTCTCCCATTCTCCTGCATACCTGACCCTCATCACAATCTTTTGTACAATCATTAGGTTATTATATCAATCTAACTCTACTACCATAATCCTAACTTCCCTAATGTTCCACCCACACATTCCCAAGTAATTTCAACAATGACTTTCAGGTTACTGATCCCTAAGACATTCCTCCAGATAAGCTAACAGCATAACTCCAAAACACGCTGTGGTACAGCAGTTCTCCCAGGGGCCAGCCACTTAATTTTGATACTTAATTTTGATAGCTTCAGATGCTCCATTCAAATTGGATCTTGTAATATGATCAGTACAAAAAAAAAACAAAAAAAAAAAAAAAACAAGATTTTTCTCTAATAATATATGTAAAAGCACTTTGTATGAATGTTGTAATAATGAAACAGTCTGATTCTGAGGTAGTTAGCATAATTTTACTATCGCCTCTCAGGATATTACAGAGAGATTCTTGCCTTGGGTAGAAGTTTAGAAGATAACTTAAGATACTTTCAAAAATTAAGATCCCACAAAGTGGTGCATCCATGTGTCTTGAAATTACCTCTTACAGACCCAACACCTCTCTATGTGTTCAGAGTTATTACTTACATAAATTTAAGACTTGTTGCCTAACGTGCTTAAAGGGCTTCTTTGTAATGCAGGAAATGCCCCAAATAGCAGAAAAGGTACTATTGGCATTGGTTTAAAGGGAGCCTAAAGAGCTAAATTTTTACTCATGAGGCAATTAAGAAGAGGACCCAGGAGCTCTGAGTCCCAGTCTCTTGAGTACCTTCCATGGTCAACAAGGCTAAGTAATTCTCCCAAAGACAGGCAGCATGACTCCATTTCTTGCCCTAGATTTTCTTATATCAGACAAGGAGAAGAAAATATTGCAGCCTGGGTCTGCATAAAGCTATGTAAAAATCAAACTACCAAACCCTTTTTAAAGTATGCACACGTGGGTACACGCACACACACACACACACACAATGCACTATGAAATTGAAAAATTCCATTATTTAAAAGGAAAAAGGAAGGAATGAAAGAAAGAAGGAAGGAAAGAAGAAGAAGAAGGAAGGTACAGAGGGAGGAAGAAAAAGACAAGGACTCAGCGTGGGCCTAGTTTGCAGGGGGAAGGTGGAGTAGAAATTCTCTCCAGCCAGGGTGAAGCCTGGTGCTTTGCCAAGACTCACCACACCTCCATGGCCCCATTCCCTTGGCACCTAAACAGTAAGTACCAGTCCTTCTAGCCTGTGACTGAAGAGAAACAGAGAGGGAAAGAGGTTGCAATGCATCTGGCTGGGAGTATATGCAAACTAAATCAAATGTATTGTTCAAAATTTACAGTGGGTCATCTCTTCTTTTTTCTTATTTCTTTTCAATATCGAATGAAGGGCTGACCAGCAAGGTCAAACTCCCCTTATTAATGAGGCATTGCTGGGGCTCTGTCTCATTAGGGCACTCAGAACTGTGCATTTACTGCAATTTGCAGCACTTAATAGAGAAAGGTCAAAGCGGGTCACGTTCAATTTCCACTTGGCAGAGGGAGAAAAAATGGAAGCAATTCATTTGCACAAATTTGAATAATTCTTCTCAGTCTCCTTTTCTTTATCTACGTATGGATAATTCCTGCATCTTCCCTCACTCACATTCATTTCAGAACTGCTAACTGCCAGATTTCTATGAAGGCTGTAATGGAGCTGACAGATTCTATGAATCCAGGTGTCAAAATAAAGCCTCTGGCTTCTTCCCCCGCCCCCCTTCTCACAACAGGGAATAGGAGCTGCCTCTAGTGAGCTCTTAAACTTATCATAAATGTATCAAGATTGCTGTGGGCCATGAAACAGCTGTAGACAATTAATCTTTCCACAATTCTTCGTCATAAGAATTGCTTTCCCCGCAAAGTAACATCTGCCGTGCCGAGGTGATTATTCACGGCCGATGGGCACCACCATAGTTTTATGCATACAGCCATCAGTGGCAATGAAGCAAAATTTATAGTTTTCCCTGGTTCAGTAAAAATAACATTTCAGCTGCATTAAAACATCATCCATCAGCATTGTCCCAGAGCCCAGAGCCCCATCTCATCCAAAGAAATTAAAAAGTATTCATTTTAATGCTAACTTCTGAAGCTTGCAATGACATGACTGCCTTTTTGTTGGGGGTGGGGGAATGTCACGGAGGAAGATGGAAGGAAAAGGTTATGCAGCACAGCAAGGCGGAGTATTAAATGTGCTACTAGATGGTAATGATATCCCAATTACTGGACTGCTGCTTCTTATTTATTCATAACCCCTGAATGCTTAATCAAAAATCCTTGAATCAAATTGAACAACTAAGGAAGGAAAGTTATTTCACACAAGCAATATAATTCCTCGGCTTCAAAGGAGAGGAATAAAATGGATAGCAAAGCAATTGCTCTCTCTTCCAATGCAGTGGGCATTTTGTTTCTTTAAAACAGTTGTTTAAACATTTGCCCGATGGAGTAAGATTTATCAGGGGGAGAAGATGGGCATTTGTTTTTTAACTTTCTTCAGCATTATATCAAGCTCAGGACTTGTTCTCAGAAGCGAAAGAGCCTCCTGGTTCTTTGGAGTTCTATTTATAGAAAAATGACCAGCTTTAGAACTGGATCTATATGAGATCAGACAATTAAGTTCATGAATATAGCCCATTGCTGAACATAGCTGAGGTCACCTTTGAAGTACTTGCCTTGGCCATCTGGTGACCATAGTGATACTCAGCAATGAAGTACATTTCTAAGATGAGTTCACAAATTTAATTGTCAGACCTCGCATGATGAGAGTTCTGATGGCCATTTCAGTAAAAGAGTTCCAAAATTGCTTTAAAGGGTAGAGTAGGCATTGGCATTGGTGCACAGCTTCCCAAAGGGAGTACTTTGAAGGTGACCATGATGATGTGCAACAGTGAGGTATGTAGCATTTTTATCAGGATTAGTTCATGAACCTAATCGTCTGACCTAGTAGATATTTGAACATAATAAAATAGGGGAAGAGAATGGGAGGGAGTCCCAGGGTCACCTGGTCTACAATTCTGACACAGTACAGGGCTCCAAACACACCACTTTAAAAATAAAATATAAAGAACATGTTATATCCACACCTGCATCTGCTGTATTCCACCAAGCCACCTTACAATACTTCTGTTTCAAATTTTTCAAATAATGCAGCAGTTCTCAGCCTATGGGTCGCAACCCTTTGTAACAATGAAAATACATCCTGCATATCAGATATTTACATTACAATTCATAACAGTAGCAAAATTACAGTTATGAAGTAGCAATGAAAATAATTTTATGGTTGGGGGTCACCACAACAGGAGGAACTGTATTAAAGGGTCGCAGCATTAGGAGGTATTAGAAATGTTGAGAACCACTGAAATAATGAGTCCATATAATGAACATTTAGTTGAGTACTGTGCTCTAAGTCCTCTGCTGAATGTGAGGAATGCACAGACAGGTAAAAGACAGGTCCTGGGCTGGGCACCTATACTCAGTGGTTAGGGTGCCAGCCACATGCATCGGGGCTGGTGGGTTCAAACCTGGGGTTTGTTCGCACTAAACAAATAAACAAACAAATAAAAAAAAGACAGGTCCACCAGCTCCCAAACTGAAGGGAAAGTATATGAATAAATAATTAAAATACAGGTGATAGGTAACTCATGAAAAGCATACACAAAGGGCTCTGGTTGTGTAGAAAACAAAATCACTCATCCGAGAAAAATGGAAAAAAGATGTCAATTCAATGCAGTTCAAAAAATTAGAGGGTATCTGAAGACCCACTAATTGAAGCATTAGTAAATATCATCTGGCAATTGTGTCATCATACCAGCAGACAAGGTATATTCAAGGTCATAAACAAACTGACCTAGAACATCATCGAGAAAAGATAAGAAGTAATGGACTGGAAGGTGGGGTGTGGGGTCCAGTGCTACAACACTGATGTTTGGGTGGTGCTGCCCCTGACTGAGGTTTTATAAGGTGAAATGCTTTATAAAGGATCTCGCAAAATTGATGTTTGTCCTTGGCATGTTTTCATCTAAAAGTGAAAGCTAATCATTTTTTACTCATTGGAGATTCTCCTAATTTCACAGTCAATGAAACACAGATTTCTCTGCAAGCCAAAAGTTAAATTTCACAAAGGTCAAAGGGAAAGTTCAAGTTGCTGTGTCAGTGAGTTGCAAACCACAGGATGAGATGTGCTGATCTGTCACAGCAGAATAACCTCAATGTGGGGGCAGCTCCCTGCCTGATAGGGAGTGTGCAAGAGAAAGCAGGACGTGTCTACACAACAGCCAGGTTCCCCGATACTCTAACATCTTTTCTCTTTCACTTTCCAATTAAAAAGTAGTAATATTTTTCTAAATTGTTTAGATGTTATGTGCCCTTTCAGTGAAAGAATACTTTTAAATCTCTTCAATAAACTTAGGCTTTATCAAATTTAAGGTTTAGTGGGCAGGGAGAGAGATAGTCGTTTAAAATAATTTTTAAAATTTTATATATAAATTGACATATAATTACATATAAATATATAAACAACTCTATATAGATCTCTGAATATTTATGGTAAATTCAGACATATAGACATTTGGATTTCTGTGTTGAATCCTCTCGTCTTTCAGTGATGTATATCTCTTCAGCCATTGCTGAATCCATGTAAATAGAAAACTCTGGGAGGGAAAATGGCTTTGGAGGGATACAGGACTTTCAACTAAAAGCTGACAGTACAACAAAAAATTATTCCAATGAAAAAGAAAAGTGACCTGTATTAGGACGGCAGGCTAATAAACATAGTTTGAAAACTTCATGTCTAACAAATGAACAAAAAGAAGACTCTCAATGTTGAAGGAATTTTTCTAGCTGCACAAAGCTGTGGGAATATTGCTTTGAAAGATAAAATCCAGAATGGATTGAGAATTGAGAAAAATTCTATACAGAATATATGCCTTTTAAAGCTGTGTTTATTGTCACAAAAACAAAGCATCATGGCCACCATGCGGGGTGGAAAATGTTACTTACAGTGGTGAGGAACCGGAACTACTCAATGCTAACCGTGTGGTTAACTTTTTTCTTCTCTTTTTTTCCCCACAAATAAGTGTTATCTTACTCTTCTTTCTTCCTTACCACTCCCTTTGTCTTATAAACCATCAAGCCTTAGCTAGTGATCTCCTAAATATCTCCCGTCTGTTTAGTTATCACCTTCCTAACTTTCAAGCCTCATTTCAGGGCCGCATCTGCAGAATCTCTTTTCTAATCTCTAGGAGGCAGATCCCAGCCCTCTACCTATTTGATCCCAGGACACCCTGTACTTGCTCAGTCCTAGCCCATTGCACTACCTAATATTTCAATGTCCATATCCCTTATTATTTGGAAGGATCTTTCCGTTACCATCTTGGTCAGTATTTACATCCCAGCTCTTGGCACACTGTAGAAGCTCAATAAATATTCAATCAAATTTATAAATGGAAAGAAAATAAGCTTCTCCTCAGAGCAAAGTGTGATTCCTTATTAAAAAAGGAAAGGGAAATCATAGTTCAGAAAAGAGGGATGGAGGGAAACTTAAGAGTACAAGGACCTTAGAAATCAAGTTAATTCCCCTACTCAGTTTACACAGAAGAAGTCCAGAGAGTTAAAACAATGTGCCCAAAACCACACAGGTTAGTGACAAAGTTTGGACACCAACCTTGTTCTCATGACTCCCTGGTACAATATCAGTATACTTTGAATGTCTGCAGGAGAAGAGGTGGAAACAAAATGAATGTTGTCTTTCCTCCTGGCAAGAGTGCCGACCTCAGTGGCTTACTTCTCCCTTCAAGTTTCAAGGTAATGTGTAAGAGTAAGGACAATATTCTGATTCATTGTTGCCTGGTTCCCCAGGCCCATGCCCCCTCACCTTGCCTCTTTGTAATAATGTCTCCCTAAGAGACTGTGCTGTCAACCCCCTAGGAGTCCTCCAACGTTCCCAACAGCCTGGTGGGAAATGGAGGGTTAGGGTTTGCTTTTCTGTAGTCAATGCAGAGTGGCTAATTTCCTTCTCTCTTCCCCCACACACCCATTTCAAACTCATCCATCAGATCTCCGGAAAGTACAATACATGAAATAACAAGAATAAAAGCCTTTATATTAAATTCCTAGTGGGTGAACTTTGCAGATAAAGCAGAACAATCTGATCTTAGCAAGTTAAATGGTTTGCAAATTACAATGTGCTGCACCCTTCAGATGTATCCGTATGTAAAATAAATCACCTAGTATTACCATAACAGTATTTGGGAAATTTGCAAGTGCAGTGGAGTGAGAGGGGTTTGCTTTGGAAAAATCTGCATATATATTTACATGTGTATGAATTTATAGTAGAGGTCTGCAGCCATTGGGAAGAGGCAACTGATTTTTCATTTACCTAAACCATAGTAACTTGATAGAAATATTGGGACAGGGGAAAGGAGACTAGAATGTGAAGGAAAAGAAGGGAAGAATAAAGGATACTGCTGTTAGTCCCTGAGTAAATAGAACTAGAGACAAGGACAGTAAGTAGATGGCGTGTCACTGCTAGTTCCGTGTCACTTATTTCTGCAAATTACAGGAGGTTTTGTACAAAGACCACAGAACTGTGTATGGCTATAAGATATTCCAGTTGATGGTAATCTGTTAATTACAGATCTTATATGTAAGATAGCATATAGATTTTCACACATTATATGATTGCATGTATGTAAATGTCTATACATTTGTGTACGCACATAAATGTATATAAAGGTTGAACGTATACAATGATTGAATCTATAACTTAATGTAGCATGTGGGGATTTGTATATGTACGTGCATGCCCATACACACATGCACACACCCCTCGTTTCACTTACCTCTTAGTCAGCTGATTTCACTAATCTCTAAAATAAAGGCAGCACTTGTAAAAAAAATTATCTGCCAGATAACAATCTCACTGCTCCATCTAGATCTAGGTAGACCATATTCCCAAATATATGCTCATAGACAAAAATAATATTACATTAAGGAAGATTTTTTCAATTGAAAAATGCTTGAGAGGGTTTTTTATTGTATCATTATAATAACAGTATCTATCATTTAGTAAACATTTCCCTCTGTGCTGAGAACTGTGCTTACAAAAACAGAAACAAGATAGACCCATCACAACTCAGGCATAAGCTTTGCTATAGAAAAGTGAGTAATATCATCTTTATTTGTAAGGACACTATATATATATTACAGATGTTAAAATGGCAACAATCCCACATGAAAAATTCCCCCAGTGGTGATAAGACAAAAGCTGATTTATTATATTTTATTTATGCATAACTGAAATGTGCACTGCATTATAATTTGCAAATCATTTAATATATCAAATTCAGATTGCTCTACTCTTATTACATAGTTTAATCATATAGTATGTATTTTTAAAAATTATTCACCCAGTTTTTTTTATGCCACGTTCTCTCTTAAAGTCTAGTCAGAAAAGTGAAGTCTTCTTAAAAAATAGGAGCTGAAAAATTAAGTTGAGATGACAATATTCTTTTCAGACAAAGCATAATTCAAGATTAATAACATTCATTCTATAAATTAAAGAGTTCTTTCAGAGGAATAAAATATCAAATATATAATAAAGATATAATAGTGAATCTTTATATGCCAAATAATTCCTTTTTAAATCAAACAACTTTTTATTAATAGAATCCTAAAACCCAATGAAATATATTTATAATATCAAAGTCAGCTGATACTATCTGCATTCGTGTGTGTGTGTGTGTGTGTGTGTGTGTGTAAGAACTCAACATAGCACTGTTTTTTTGTTTGTTTGTTTGTTTTTTGTTGTTGTTTTTTTTTTTTTTTTTTTGACAGATCAAGCTGAGAAAAATGTAAGGACACAGAGTACTTGGTAATCTAAGTAACAAAATTAATATAGTAGGTATACATATAGAACTTTGTAATTCATGGAAATTTTTCTTATTTATAAGTTGCAATAGAATATTTTCCAAGATCATAAATTGCCAAAAAAAAAACTTCTGGTTTTTTTTTAGACAGAGTCTTACTCTCTCACCCTGGGTAGAGTGCTGTGGCATCAAAGCTCACAGCAACTTCAAACTCCTGGGCTTGAGCAATCCTCTTGCCTCAGCCTCCCAAGTGACTGGGACTACCGGCATGCACCACAATGTCCAGCTAGTTTTTCTATTTTTAGTAAAGACAGGGTCTTGCTCTTCTCAGGCTGGTCTCAAACTCCAGAGCTCAAGCAATCCACCTGCCCCAATCTCTCAGAGTGCTGGGATTATAGGTGTGAGCCACCATGCCCAGGCACCAAAAAACATTTTTAAGTAAAATGTTTAGAGTTCATTCTTTGGCTATCACATAATAAAAATATAGATCAGTGGTAAGTTTTTAAATATAACAAAAATCTTTAAACATGTTTCTAAATTGCTAAGTCAAAGAAGATATTGATAATATAGTGGCAGGCTCTTTACAAAAAAATCACAGTGAAAACATGTGCCCAAATACACCCTCAGATAACCTCCAATGAATTATACTTTGTGTAATCCCCTCCCCTTGTGAAAGGTAAAAGTGAGAGGCTATCATTTCCTTGATTATGTCGTGTTACATGAAAATGGTGAAAGGATTTTGCAGATGTAATTGAGGTCCCTAATCAGCTGACCTCGAGTTAATTATAAGTAGGAATTCTCTGGGTCATTCTATTCCAGTCAGGTAGGCCATTTAAAAGCAGCAGATTTAAAGACCAACAGTGAAAGGCATCACTTATTGACCCTACAACCAATAAGTAAGATTTTACTTTCAATTGTAAACCTTTTGAAGCTGACAGTTTTTAACATGACCAAGCTTTTCAGTTTTGGTAATGTATCAGTCAGGATCAAGGAAGCGGAACTAGTATTAGTGATATGGAATAAGAGCTTCATTATAAGGGTTATGTATTATACATATGTGCAAGGTGAAGAAGTAAAGATCCAGAGGTTTAGAGGATCACAGGAAAGTCACTAACCGAGGACCATAGAGGGGAAATGACAAAGAGGCTTTTGGAGAGCTGTGGGCCCTATAGCTGGTGGTGAGTCTGACACTACCATAGGTCAGCAAGATGGGCAGTCAAGAAAAAAATCTGCACACATTGGAAGGTGTCCCTGACTCTCACTGCATTTGGTCCCAGTAACTAAAGCGACTTGCAGAAGAAGCTGGTGCCCTTCACCCTGGAGTTGCACACTTCCCTGACCTCGGAGTCAGAGAAGATGAAGTTGTAGATCCACCCAGCACTGCCGAGCTGTGCCACTCTGAGCTCCCAGCCCCCTCCACTCTCACTCTGAGGTCTGGAGGCCTGTCCACCAGGAGTCCAGATTCTTGGGTGATTTCTTGAGGGGTGGGGACAGGGCCTAGACTGTAGCTTCCCACCTGCTTCCCCAGACCAAGAAAGTGAATCAGCAGATTAGCCATGGTACATGACCTTCCAGCCTGTCAGCAACAGTGTGTACGATCTCCAAAATGCAACAGACAATGCAATGCCTCAGTCTCATTTATCCTACTGGTCAGAACCACAGAGTAAAGAAACTTCTGTGAAACAAAGTTTCATCTTAGCTAATCTGACATAGTGCGAAACTAACGCTATAAACTAATGGTTACTTATTTTTTTTTCTCTTTCAGTTTTTTTTTCTATTCGTGATATATTTCTACTAATTGTGAAACATATCCATGAGCCAATATTGACCAAATGGTTACATTACTCTCCATACTGATAACACACCTTTTATGCAGATAAAGGCAATAATTTGGATTTCCAACTCCCAAATCAAATGGGAAAAAAAAATTGTTTGCGGTCCATGAATGCACATTTTAGCACAAAAGTTTTTACTCTAATAAAAAGATTAGCTATGGATCGCCTCACAACCTTGAAAATCCACCAAGAGAAAACGTCCTTCATTTTTCAACAGCAAAAGGGAGAAAGTAAGTAGGTTTGGAACAGTGGAGAAGCTAATTTAAATCTTTATCTTCACATCTGTAATTAAAAAGTCCACTTCTGAGATTGCAGCGCAACCTTTACACTGGTATTATGACGTTGAAACACAAGCACAAGCCCATGGTATTTCCATCAAAGAAACTCCCATCTACCTTTCTTTATAATAACAGACAAGTTGAAGGGGTAAAAACTCTTGGTAAGCTGTTGAAAAGTGACAAGCTCCATCATTTTACTTAACCACAAACCTGGGTGTCATTTTGACTGTCTTACTAAAGGAGATTTGATGCTGATAAAAATTGGCCTGGGCTAAATCATCTAAAGATCCTAGGATTGCTGCAGGCCAACAGTCCCCACTGGAGAAAAAGATTTTGAAGCAGGATAGGACCTTCAATAATGTTGAAAAGAGGGGGGGCAGACACAAGATGGCTGACTGAAGCCAGCATTCCACAGAGGCTCCAATCCAGAAGGAGAGTTAAAGGACAGAAATTTAGCAAGTAACCTGGTGGATTAGAGCTGAACCAAGAGAGAAGGTTGAAGAACGCACATCAATGCCGCTGAAGCGAGCTGCGACCCCAAGGATACAAACAAAAGGTACAAAATCCATCTCCAAGCAGATGGGAGTCCCTCCCCCATGAGAACAGCTCAGAGTGCCCCACAAACAAACAAGCAGAGTTCAAAGGTTCTCCCAATACACTCCATGGGAGAGACCCTCTGAAAACTGGACCTACCTCCCCTACTATGGTGCCACGGCATTCTCCTGCCAGGCATAAAACTGTATAAAACTGTATATATTCTCTACCTGCCACTCTGAGCTCCCAGCCCCCTCCACTCTCACTCTGAGGTCTGGAGACCTGTCCACCAGGAGTCCAGAATCTTGGGTGATTTCTTGAGGGGTGGGGACAGGGCCTAGACTGTAGCTGGTCAGTGCTTATTCTGCAGCATGAGAGTGAGGAGAGGATGGTCGGCTGAGAGGTAACCAAACCAGAGAGGCGGTGCCCTGAGATGCAGAGCAGCAGCCATTTTTGGCAACAATAGGGTTCACTCCCTGATATTCTGAAGCCACAGCCCCTGTCTCCCTGGGCAACCAGAGGAGGCCGGGCATCTTCTCAGGTGGCAACCACCACAGAACAGATCTGGGATGGAAACACAGGCCCCGTGAGTAAAGGGTTTGCCTGAGGTGGTACTGGCCTCAGTGTAGCATGGGGACTAGAAAACACACACACAGAGCCAGAAAATTCCCAGGGCAGGGCTAACCCAGAGGACTGCTTTACTGAGCCTAAGACGCACTC
>CAUYPK010079021.1:0-38471 GCA_963574355.1 Loris lydekkerianus | reverse complement strand
TCCTCCTGGGGTCCAGAAGTCCCTTGCTGGCTCCCTGTATCCTCAAAGGGATGATCATAGGCAGATCCCACCTGCCAGAGATGTCTGGAGTCTTGTCTCCCCAGATTCGCCAAGCCCAGTTACAGGGAAGCTGTTACTCAGCAGCCATCTTTAATCCCTCTCCAAATATCTTATTATTATTTCTTAGGATACTGTTGCTCTGATTAAAATGTTTTTTTCTTTTTTTTTTTGAGACAGAGTCTCACTTTGCCACCCTCATTAGAGTGCTGTGGCGTCATAGCTCACAGCAACCTCAAACTCTTGGGCTCAAGTGATCCTGTTGCCTCAGCCTCCCAACTAACTGGGACTAAAAGCGCCCACCACAATGCCTGGCTATTTTTAGAGGCGGGGTCTTGCTTTTGCTCAGGCTGGTCTCAAACCTGTGAGCACAAGCAATCCACCCGTTTGAGCTTCCAGAGTGCTGAGATTACAGGCGTCAGCCGCTGTGCCAGCATGATTTAAATGCTTTATACTGCTATTTCTAGAATAAGATTAAATTGCATGCTTTGTATTTTTATACTTCTGAAGACTGCAACTGTGTGTTTTGCCTTGGATAATCATGTAGCTAACATAGCTTCAGTTCTAAGAGAATATCTTACTAGTTGCAAAAGAACTTTTTTTTTTTTTTTTTTTTTTTTAGAAAATTTATGTAGGGAAGTCAAATTATAATCAGACTGTTGTTTGAAGAGTATAGAATCAGACCAAGGGATTTTATTTGGCCATTTTTCCTGGATAACATCAGCCTTATATCCAAACCTGTTCATCTTCACTGGAGGGACATACCTATCCAATAGTTAAATGTTCTTATTTGTAGATCTAGGCATTCTCTCCTGGATCATACTGGAGAGATGCTGTCAGTGTTTATATTTTGACTATGTTCATTTTTTATTTTTTAGTTTTACATTTTTTGAGATAGAGTCCCAGTCTGTCATCCTCGGTAGAGTGCTGTGGTGTCAGCGGTCACAGCAACCTCAAACTCTGGTGCTTGAGCAATCCTCTTGCTTCAGCCTAGGAGTACAGGCATGAGCCACCACACTTGACTAGTTTCTTCTATTTTTAGGGGTCTCACTCTTGCTCAGACTGGTCTTGAACTCTTGAGCTCAAGTGATCCACTCACCTCAGCCTCTCAACGTACTAGGATTACAGGCGTGCCTGGCCCTCATGTTTTAAATAGATAATTTAAGCAGGGCACGGTGGCTCGCATACATAATCCTAGCACTCTCAGAGGCCACCGTGGGTGGATTGACTGAGCTCAGGAGTTCCAGATGAGCTTTAGCAAATGTGAGACCCCGCCTCTACTAAAATTAGGAAAATGAGCTGGGCCTTGTGGTGGGCGCCCATAGTTCCAGCTACTTGTACGGCTAAGACGAGGATCGCTGGAGCCCAGGAGTTTAGGTTCCTGTGAGCTATGACACCACAGCATTCAACCCCAGGGTGACTGAGAGAGACTCTGTCTCAAAAGAAAAAGAAAATACATAATTTAAAACATGTTTATAAAGACTATTTCTTATTACAGAGATAATACATGTTCATTATAGGAAAATAAAGACAAGCACACATAAAATTTAAAAATAGGAAAAGGGAAAGTATTTCAGATTTCATCCTGAAAATGCAATAAGTGGGTTGGACAGTAGGAACTGGAGAGATTGTGTATTGGTTATGAGCAAAAGCTCTTCAGTCAGGCAAACCTAGGCTTGAAACCCTGCTCTGTCAGTTATTTCATTGCGACTTTGGGTAAATTATAAAGTTTCTCTGAAACTCAGTTTTGTCATTTAGAAATGGAGATTATTATTTTTCAGTGGGCTCCTGTGAGGTTTAAATGGAATAATGTTATACAAAGTGCTTGGCATGTGCTTGGGACGTAGTGAGAACTAAGTATATGGCACTTTTGGCCATAGTAGCTTTGTGCGTACTTTAGACCATTTGAATTTACATTATTTGGCATTAGTGGCCTTCTAAAAATCATTGACATCTTTGTAGTACATTTGACAACATCAACCCACTGTTTTATTTAATCATAACTCTTCTGTATTTTATGTTTATAATCTGAGATAATCAACAAACATTTATTAAATGCCTGCTCTGCTGGGCGCGGTGGCTCATCCCTGTAATTCCAGCACTTAGGAGGCTGAGGCGGGTGGATTGCCCGAGCTCACAAGTTCGAGACCAACCTAAGCAAGAGCGAGATGCCCATCTCTAAAAAGTAGCTGGGCACTGTGGTGGGTGCCTATGGTCTCAGCTACCTGGGAGGCTGAGGCAAGAGAATCACTTGAACCTATGAGTTTGAGATTGCTGTGAGCTAAGATGCCATGGCATTCTACCAAGGGTGACTAAGTGAGACTCTGTTTTGTTTTGTTTTTTTTTTGAGACAGAGTCTTACTATGCTGCCCTGGTTAGAGTGCCATGGCATCACAGCTCACAGCACCCTCAAACCCTTGGCCTTAAGCAATTCTCTTGCCTCAGCCTCCCAACTAGCTGGGACTACAGGCACCTACCACAACACCCAGCTATTAAGTGAGACTCTATTTCAAAAAAGAACAACAAAAAACTACTCTATGCAAAACTTTGCATTTGACAATAGCAATTCATTACATGTTTTGTTTTGTTTTGTTTTGTTTTTAGAGACAGAGTCTCGCTTTGTTAAACCCTTGATAGAGGGTCATGACGTCACAGCTCACAGCAACCTCCAACTCCTGGGCTTAGGCGATTCTCTTGCCTCAGCCTCCCAAGTAGCTGGGACCGCAGGCGCTTGCCACAACGCTCGGCTATTTTTTGTTTGCAGTTTGGCCAGGGCCGGGTCTGAACCTGCCACCCTAGGTATATGGGGCCGGCGCCCTACTCACTGAGCTATAGGCGCCACCCTCATTACATGTTTATTTAATCATTATTCTTCCTATTTTATGTTCACAGCTTTTGGTCTTTGTTACCAAGCATGTATTGAATGCTTATCTGTGCCTATATGTAAAAGAATATATCTTAAAGATATATGTCTAAAAGCAACAGTTATTTTTATATTTTCTATTGCTTTATTATTAAATATATACAATTCCAGGAACCAAAGGATAGTTGATATTCCATCCATTTTTTCCCAGATCATTTGGAACAGAACATCAGTACCTCTGTCTGAAACTATAGAAGTGTTGGTGGACTTGTGAGCATCTTGTGTTTGACATTTCCTTAGTGGTTTTCTAAAACAGTACATGATACTTACAAGTGATATGATCTTTTTGTCCAACAACCTTTATGAAAGAATTTGGTATATAGACAGAAAACAGGTACTTGGCTATTATAGCTTCTTGGTGTTGTATAGTACAATCCTGATAATTATTGGTCCATTCCAGTATAAAACTTAACATAGTGTGGTTCACATATAATAGATGCTAAGTAAATCTTAACAGTAGATTTGAAGTTACCATTGCCGAAAAGTAAATTAGGATTCAGATTTTCTTGGTGAGCTTTAAGTTTAACGGTATATTTATGTTTAGCATTCATCACCCTGAATGCTGTTGCTTTCCCCCTAATCTTACATTTGATTTTCTATCCAAACAATTGTTTCTTTTCTTTCCCCAGAATCCTCCAATGCAATCCTCTTATCCAGTTGAATTCCTGCCTTCTAATTGGCCCTGCAGTGCTACTGATGAAAATAAAAAGACAGAAGTAAACCTAGAGGCTGTTTTTCAGATAGTGGATGAGTTGCATTCCTCCCCTAAATTGGAGATGGTAAAGGTGGAGCCTGTTGAGAATCAGTGCCCAACATCTCAGTCCAACAGAGGCCAACACATCTTAGCTAATTCGAACAACAGCAATCCATCTTCCACAAGTCAGGCTAGCCAACTGGAACCACTTACTCCTGTAGGCTCAGATATTACATCTTTTGTGGTTGGAACAGAACAAGCAATTACCTGCTCTCTACCACAATCACCGGAGTACATCTATACCATTCACACAGCTCAGCCTGTTGAAAATAACACAATGCAGGAATCTACAGTCATCCAACAAGCTCATGTCAAACTGAAGGAGCAGCTAAGTCATAATCCATCTCCATCTTCAGTAGTGTTTGTGCAGGAAGGGCTACCGTTCAGCACACACCAGGTAAAAGAGGAAAAGAAAAAAATCCTAAGAAAGCTCAGAGTACCTAGAGCTTCTTGCTAAAGATTATTCTAGTAGAGAATTTGTTAGATTTTATTTGGGCTTAACACCAGTTTTTACACTTTCCAGAAGATCATGTCCCAGTAGTTTTGCACAAAAGATTCAGAAAGAAGTTACCTTACCCCCCAGGCATCCTCTCACTATGTTATAATCTGAAATCAACCTGTAGAGAGGTAATCCGGTTGAGCACTATGGTATAAAACTTATTGTCATGCTAAAAAACATTTCTTGAGTTTTTGCATTCTATCTTAATTTGAATGTACTTGAGTATACTTGTCTGATACAATTCCATTGCACTTGAGAGATGATTTATTTGCAAGATAGTATGAGGAATTTCCTAGCCATTTGTAGAATGAAAGTAAGGAGATTGTTGGAGGTATTTTCTTACTTTACTATATAGTATTCCACTCCAACTTGTATTTTGTGTTCGAATTTCCTTACTAATGTCTACATTCCTAAAGTAGAAGTCTGCCTCTAGTTTGAGAGACATATTTTGAAGGAAGAGGCTAATTCCTTTATTATTGCTAATTTATGACCAGAAGATGAACAAACTTTGGTTCTTTTTGTTTGTTTTTTTCAAACTGATTCTTAAGACTTAGTAAGAATAATTCATCAAAGGTACATTTAAACTAAAATCACATTTTGAAAATTAAGTATTTTCTACTTTTATATTTTTCCTCGATCTTAGCCTGATAAATGTTTTTTTCATTTTGGATTTTTTTTTTTTTTAATGGAGCTGAAAATCTCTTCATTATTAGAGATTCCCAAGATAACTTTTGGCTTTTTTTTTTTTTTTTTTTTTTTTGGCAGCTTTTTTTAGGTCTAACTTTAGATTCAAATTTTTTAAGGTTTCTATTAATTCATTGTCCTTTTTCAGCCTGACTATTCAACCCAGTAGATTATATATTAAGATAATATTGTAAATTCAGTAGACAAAATATAGGCCCATTATGTTTTATAAATATACCTATAGAAAGAGCACAGAATTTGTCTTTGTTCCTTCATAGTCACATTTGAACTATTTTGTATCTTAAAACTACATTCACACACACAGTAACTTTTCATTAGCAAATACTGTATATCTTAGAAGTTTGTTTTTTTGTTTTTTTTTTAATTAACTAAACTCCAGACGAAAATTTTGTTTTTAACTTTTAACTTTATTTCTTTGTATGGTTTTATTTTAAAGTAAGTAAAGAGAGTGTTTTAGAAGCTAGTCACTTTGACAAAGGGATTTGACATTCCAAAGAAAATTTAGAAACTCCAAGAAAGAAACTTGTATCTTATAAATTAGGCATACTGTATAGAGGCTGAAGCTTATAGAATTTCCAGTGCCTTTGTAAGACAAAGAATGCAAAATTAGTAGAATAAAGTGTCCATGGCCCACTGACACCATTTAACAGGATTATACCTATGGCCATTCCAATATCAAACAGCAAGGGAATTCTGATGAAATTTTAGCTAGAGTGAAAAAAGTGATATTAACAAATCCTGATTAAAATATCTTACTTTTATAAATTAAAAAAAGAAAGGCTCATAGGACATCTTCCCCTGATCATAAATAAATCAGCTCCATATACATTTTCAGTGGTTTGTGTATAGGGAAATGTACATTTTACTTGTGAATACTTAAATAGCAAAGGTAGTATCATTCAAAAGGATAAAAAGCTTTACAAGTTTCTTTGTTAGGTTGTGTTTCTATAATACAACTCCCTTGATAAAATATCTTAACTTTTAGTAGATATTTTGGGGAAATACCAAAATAATAAGTGGGCTTAATATTTTAGGTGGATGCCAGTATAAAATGCCAGACCAATCCACCTGAGAATATCTTGCCTTCAGAACAGATGGGATTCCTCATTTCAGAAATTGGGCCTGCTGCTAGCAAGGCTAGTAAAGATACAGGTTTATCCACTCCAGCCAGATACAGAGAGCGACGAAGCAACTCACAACAAGGAAAGTCCCCTGGTAAGGATTATTGTGCTATAGAACGAAGAAGACCCATGGTTTAGAAATATATCAATGACAGTTTTTGTGGGTCTTTATATGTTATTCATGATTATATTATACCTGTCACATTGCAATTTTTATACATAGCTGTAATTTAACTCTATATTCATAATTATCCTTATAAAGTATGTAATATTTTCCTAATATTGTGCGTGAGAATTTGAGCTTTCAAAATTATTGGAAGTATAAGGAAAAGGAAAGGAATTTAGATTATTTAACTTGAGAAGGGAAAGATAGTGATTTAATAATTATCTTCCGACGCCAAAGACTGTAATTGTAGATGTACTTACTCTCTTATTATATTAGCACACTATAGGACAAGAGGGAATGTACTCAAATTGTGACAGGAGAAAATTAGATGGACATTAAATATATTATCCTGAGCATATTATAAAGATTCTGTAAAGTATGACTATCAATTGGATTGTTTTTCTTGTGGGCTCAAGGGATCTTCCTGTCTTAGTCTCTCAAGTAGCTGAGACTACGGTTCTCCATGTCTGAGTTAATTTTGTTGTTGTTATTTAATTTACTAGAAAGATTCAGGCCTATTCTGTTGTCCAGGCTGGTCTTGGACTCGTGGCTTCAAGCCACAAGCCATCCTCCTACCTTGGACTTCTAAAGTACTGGGATTACAGGTGTAAGCTAGTACCCTAGCCTCTTTTGCCCATTTTTTAATCAGGTTTTTTTTTGCTGTTGAGTTGTGTGAGTTCTTTATGTTCTTTATTTTGACTTCTTGTCAGACACATAGTTTACAAACACTTTCCCCTATTATGTAAGTTGTCTCTTAAAAGATTTTTAGTTTGATATAATCTTGTTTGTTCATTTCTGTGTTTGTTCCTTGTGCTTTGGGTCTTATTCTAAAAGTCTAATTTCATGACACAGGATTTCTTCTGTGTTTTCTTCTAGCAATTGCATGGTTTTGGCTGTTATATTTTATAAATCTTTAATTCAATTAGAGTTGATTTTTGTTTTTTGTTTTTTTTAGAGGTAGAGTTTTACCTTGTCACCCTTGGTAGAGTGCTGTGGTATCACAGCTCACAGAAACCTCCAGCTCTTAGGCTTAGGTGATTCTCTTGCCTCAGCCTCCTGAGTAGCTGGTACTATAGGTGCCCGTCACAACGCCCATCTATTTTTTTGTTGCAGTTTGGCCGGGGTGGGTTTGAACCCACCACCCTTGGTATATGGGGCCAGTGCCCTACTCACTGAGCCACAGGGGCTGCCCTAGAGTTGATTTTTGAATATAGTGAAAGATAGGTAGGTCTAATTTCACTTTTCTCCCTGTGGATATCCAGTTTTTCCAGCATCATTTATTGAAGAGATTGTCCTTTCCCCACCACGTGTTCTTGTTACCTTTGTTGAAAATCAGTTGGCCGTAAATGTTTGGATTTACTTCAGGGTTCTATTCTATTTTCTTGGTTTATGTATCTGTTTTATGCCAGTAACATACTATTTTGGTTACTGTAGCTTTGTAGTGTATTTTGAAATCGGGTAGGCGATTTCATCAGGTGATACCTCCAACTCTGTTATTTTTGCTCAAGATTGTTTCAGCAATCTAGTACATTTTACATTTTCATATGAATTTTAAGAATGCTTTTTCTGTTTCTGTTGAAGAATGTCATTGGCTTTTTGATAGGGAGATCAGATTCAAAGCAGTCCCCATCAGTTTGGGTAATATGGGCACATTAACAATATTCTTCGAGTTTATGAGGATGGGAAATCTTTCTATTTACTTGTGTTCTTGCTTTAGTTTCTTTCATCAGTGTTTTATAGTTGTCTTTGTAGAGATCTTTTACCTCCTTGGTTAAGTTTATTTCTAGGCATTTAATTTTTTTGGTATCTATTGTAAATGGAATTGCTTTCTTGATTTTTTTCCACATAGTTTGCTATTAGCATGTAGAAACATTAACTTTTGTATTTTGATTTTGTATCTGCAACTTTACTGAATTCACTTAGTAGTTCTGACAGTTTTTTGGTAGAATCTTTAGGGTTTTCTATATATATGATCGTGTTATTTGTAAACAAGGACAATTTGAATTCCTTCTTTCTAATTTGGCTGCTTCTATTTCTTCCTCTTGCCTAACTGCTCTGGCTATAACTTCCAGCGCTGTGTTGGAAAAAAAGTGATGAAAATGGGCATTCTTGTCTTGTTCCAGATTGAGGAGAAGCTTTCAGCTTTATTCAGTGTGATATTACCTGTGGGCCTTTATTATGTTAAGGTGTGTTCCTTCTGTTCCTCCCAGTTTGTTGAGGGTTTTTATCATAAAGCAATCATTTCCCCCCCATACACACAGGAAAAAGAAAAGAAGCTATACAAAGTGAAAGTGCAGAAGGAAACTATACAGAATGACACAAAGTGAAAATACATTCCAGAGAGAGGAATGAGTGGAGAAAGACCTTATCAAATGATGTTTTCAGCATCTATTGAAATCATAATGGGTTTTTACCTTGATTCCATTAATATATCATATTTATTGATTTGTGTATGCTGAACCGTCCTTGCATCCCTGGATGAATCTCACTTGATCATAGAGAATGATCTTTTTAATGTGTTGTTGAATTCAGTTTATGAGTATTTTGTTGAAGATTTTTGCATCTGCTTATCAGGGATATTGGCCTGTAGTTTTTTGTGTGTGTGTCTTTGTCTGGTTTTGATATCAGGGTAATGCTAGCCTCATAGAATGTGTTTGGAAGTAGTCCCTCCCCTTCATTTTTTGAAAATAGTTTGCATAGAATTAGTATTATTTTTTCTTTAAATGTTTGATAGAAGTCAGCAGTACAGCCATCATGTCCTGGGCTTATTGGAAGACTTTATGTTATATTTTTGATCTCATTATCCATTATTGGTCTTTTAAGACCCCAAAAGTAAGGATGAACCAGAGGAACACTAAATAACCCTTGCACATATTGCAAACAGAAAAACCTCAAGCCATGAACTCAAAAGGAAGCATGGATAATAAAACATGTAAGATAGGTTAAGAAAAAGACATAGGGGAGTCAGGGAGTAGAGAAGATCTTGAACAACATATTCCACCACCTTAGTCTCACTGACAGCACTATAGCCAACAACTGCAGAGTACACATTACTTTTAAGCACACATGGTATGTCCTAAATGATAGACGTAACGCTGGTCCGTAAAACAAGTCTCAATAAATTTAAAGGATCGAAATCATACAAAGTGTATTCTCTGACCATAAAGAATTAAATTAGAAATCAGTAATAATAGAGTAAATAGTAAAATCTCAAATATCTGGAAATAAAACAACACACATCTAAATAATTCATGAATCAAAGATAACGTCATAAGCACAATTAGAAAATATTTTTAAGTCAGTGACAGTGACAGTGAAAATATAGCACTAGAGCTTGTGGGATGCAGCTAAAGCAATGTTTATAGGGAAATGCATAGCTTTAAAAAGCTAATATTAGAAAAGAAGAAAGATATAAAATCTGTGACCTGAAGTTCTACTTTAAATAACTAGAAAGAGAAGGGAAAAGTAAGCCCAAAGTAAGTACAAGGGAGGAAATAATAAAGATAAGAGTAGAAATAAATGAAATGGAAAATTGACAGTCAAGAAAATTAATAACTACAATAGCTAGCTCTTTGAAAATAAGTAGTCAATAAAAACTGAGTTGCTCCCCTCCCCAAAATTGCATACTCCCAAGGACCACTTTAGATGAGGCTGTGAAGGCTAGTAAACAAGGAAGAGCCTACTTGGTGATAGATGACAACAGAAAGTTATTCTGCCACTACAGAAAACCTCTGCAGTTTCTGTCCCACAGGATTTGATAAATTTTACAAAACAGCAACTGTTGTGTGTTTCCTGTTTTTCTCTTCTTTTGAGTGAAAATTTTATTATTAATTTTCCTTTTCTATTCTAATGCTCTAATTTGGATATGTGTGAGTAAAAGGAAGATGGATAACTTGTTTTTTTTATAAGACATTAGACAAAGAGGAGCCATCTAATAGAATAGAATTTCATAATATCCAGAGATCCTGACTTTAAGTAGGGCACTGTAATCATATGGGTCTTTGAAACTGTCTCTCTTAGGGAGAATGTGAGCATGTTCTATGTATACTAGGATGGAGGTGCCCTGATATTTGGATAGTTAAAGCTGTGGATTTGGCAGAGTCTTTCCCCTAAAAGTCATTCACTTCTCCTTCGATGGTGAAAGAATTCTTAGCTGGGTACATGGTCATTTAGGTAAAGTTTTCCCCTCCCCCAAACTACTCTGCAATAGATATGCCTATGTGATCAAAGCCAAAAGGAATATGGACATGCATGAGGCATGCAGCTTCTCACCTCATTGCAATGGTGTGAGGTTCTCCAATAAAGGTTAAATACAGTGATGAAAGTGGGCATCCTTGCTGGTTCCCAGTCTCTAGGCAGGGGTCCTCAACTTTTTAAGCAGGGGGCCAGTTCACTGTCCCTCAGACCGTTGGAGGGCCGGACTATAGTTTAAAAAAAAAACTGAACAAATTCCTATGCACACTGCACATATCTTACTTTGAAGTAAAAAAACAAAGCGGGAACAAATACAATCATACCGCAGCATGTGGCCCACAGGCCATACTTTGAGGACCCCTGGTAGGGTATACAGCTTTATCTTTCACTGTTAACTGTCATCTTCACTGTACATATTTTAGAGATACCCTTTTTTCAGTTTCAGGATTTTCTATTATTCCTAGTTTGTAGAAAGTTTCTTTTTTATCTTTTTTTTTTAGTTTTTGGCCACGGCTGGGCTTAAACCCGCCACCTCTGGCCTATGGGGCTGGCGCCCTACTCCTTTGAGCCACAGGCACTGCCTTATAGAGAGTTTTTATTATGAATGAATGCTGAATTTTATCCAGTGCTTTTTCTGCCTCTATTGAAATGACCATAGTTTTTCCCCTTTATTCTCATAATGTGGTGAATAACATTGTTTAGCATTTGAAAAGTAGTCAACCCTTGAATTCCTGAGACAAACTCTATTTGGTTGTAGTGTATTTATAATATTTAAAAAAAATTGTTGGATTCATTTACTTTTATTTTGTTAATGATTTTTGTACCTGTATTCATGAGAGTTGTTTGTATTTTTTTTCTTTTGGCGACAGTTGTTTTTGTTTGTTTATTTATGACAGAGCCTCACGACACTGTTGCCCTGTGGTAGAGTGCTGTGACATCACAGCTCACAGCAATCTCCAACTTCTGGGCTCAAGCAATTCTCCTGCCTCCACCTCCCAAGTAGCTGGGACTATAGGCACTTGCCACAATGCCCAGCTAGTTTTTGGTTGCGGCCATCCTTGTTGTTTGGCAGGCCCAGGCTGGATTCGAACCCACCAGCTCAGGTATATGTGGCTGGAGTCTTAGCCGCTTGAGCCACAGGCTCTGAGCCAGGGGGACAGTTTTTTAATAAATTCAATTTCTTTAATAGATGTGGGGCTTTTCATATTTTCTATTCTTGTGTAACTTATAAGAACTTGTATTTTTCAAGAAAAATTTAAGTTGACATTATTTGTCAATTCATTGACAAAAGTTGTCTATAATATTTCATTATTGTTCTTTTAATATCCATGAATTCCAAGATGATAACTCCTTTTTCATGCTTGATAGTTAATGATTTGTGTTCTCTTTTTCTTTAACCAGAACTGTATTAAAGGGTCACAGCATTAGGAAGGTTGAGAACCACTGCTCTAGAAGCTTGTCAGTTTTGTCTTTGTTGCCCACTTCCTGCAGAATTAGATCTAAAGGATATGGAGATTACGTTAGGGGATAACGAGCAATCACATATGTTAACAGACCAGACTAATTGTTTCTCTGGCATTTTAGTTCTTTTTTTAAAAACTTGCTAGATTTCTGCCTTATCTGTGTTTGATCATTCTAAATGTGAGTTACAATAGCCAGAGATCTCATTTAGGTAATTCTACTTGCTTGTTTGTTGAGACATAGTCTTGGTCTGTCACCCTGGCTAGAATGCATGGTATCATCCTAGCTCTCTGCAGCCACAAACTCTTGGGGCCAAGGGGTCCTCCTGCCTCAGCCTCCCACATAGCTGGGACTACAGATGTGTACTACAACCCAGGGCTAATTTTTCTAGTTTTGGTAGAGAGGGGGTCTCCCTCTTACTCAGACTGGTCTCAGACTTCTGAGCTAGAGCGGTGCTTCCACCTCAGCCTCCCAGAGTGCCAGGATTACCGGCAGGAGCCTCCATGCTTGGCCTCATTTAGTTTTTTGTTTTTCTCCCCCAGAGACGGAGTCTCACTTTATACCCCTCGGTAGAGTGCCGTGGTATCACAGCTCACAACAACCTCCAGCTCTTGGGCTTAGGCGATTCTCCTGCCTCAGCCTCCCGAGCAGCTGGGACTACAGGCGCCCGCCACAACGCCCGGCTATTTTTTGGTTGCAGTTCGGCCAGGGCTGGGTTCGAACCCTCCACCCTCGGTATATGGGGCTGGGGCCCTACTCACTGAGCCACAGGCGCCACCCATTTAGATAGTTTTTAAGTCTGAAAAGTTTCATATTTGATTTGCTGTCTATGCTTTGTTCATCCCCTCTTTTCAACACAGTGGTAAGCATACTGAGATCACCTGAAAGAGTGGGTTTGCTTGGGAAGATAACAACTTAATCTTATCTGTACCATGTCTATCAGAGAGTCCTTTTTAAATTTGGTATTTGAAACAGTTTCACTCTGTTATCCAGGCTTGAGTGCGCTGCCATGGCATTAGCCGAGGTCACTGCAACTCCAAATGCTTGGGTTCAAGTGATTCACTTGCCCCAGCCTCCTGAGTTGCTGGGACTACAGGTGACTGCCCCGATGCCCGGCTAATTTTTAGTAGAGACATGATCTTGCTCTTGCTCAGGCTGATCTTTTTTGTTTGTTTCTTTGGTTTGTTTGTATTTTTAAAGCAGAGCCTTACTCTGTTGCCCTGGGACAGAGTGCCGTGGCATGATAGTTCATAGCAACCTCAGACTCCTGGGGTTAAGTGATCCTCTTGCTTCAGCCCACCAAGTAGTTGGAACTATAGGTGCCTGCCATGATGCCTGGATAATTTTTCTGTTTTTAGTAGAGATGGAGGTGTTGCTTTTGCTTAGGCTAGTCTTGAACTCCTGAGCTCAAGCAATCCACTCTCCTTGGCCTTCTAGAGTACTAGGATCACAGACATGAGCCACCATGTCCCAGCCTGTCAGAGAATCTTAAAAGAGATGCTTGAGAAAAGTTTGAGGCCCTCTTTAAAGGTACTTCTTACTACTAATTCAATTTGGGGTATTGAAGAAGTTGGATGTATGACCCAAATTATTGAACCTAGTCAATAGATTGTCAACCCCAAGTAGAGAAATATTCCCTTCCATCTTCGCTGGCACACCAGTTACCTCTAGCCTGAGCACATCTTTTTTAGGGCTTTGCTGAATGTGTAGAGAAATAGTTAACATATTGTGAATTTTGTGAACGTTTTCCCCTGTAGTTTTATGCTTATGTGGTCTGGCTTGCAGGGTATCACAGGTAATGATTTTACCAAATATTTGGGATGGATAACAAAGATCACCAACATTCTAGCCTGCTGTATCCTAACCACCTGCAGCCTGAGTGCTATATATCATGTGTTGATTAACAACAGGGATATAAGGTAGGTTGTGGTGACTCACACCTGTAATCCTTGCACTCTGAGAGGCCAAGGTGGGTAGATTGTCTGAGCTCAGGAGTTCAAGACCAGACAAACCCTATGTCTACTAAAAATAGAAAACCTAGCCACGTGTTGTGGTGGGCGCCTGTAGTACCAGCTACTTGGGAGGCTGAGGCAAGAGGATCACTTAAGCCCAAGCGTTGGAGGTTGCTGTGAGCTATGATGCCATGGTACTCTACCCAGGGCAACAGAGTGAGACTTTGTCTCAAAAAACAAACCAAAAAAAACGCCCCAAAACCCAAAACAACAACAGGGATATATTCTAAGAAATGTGTCATTAGATAATTTCATCATTGTGTGAACATCATAGCATGCACTTAACACAAACCTAGATGGTGTAACTGCTATGCATCTCAGCTGTGCACTGTAGCCTACTGCTCCTGGGCTACAAACCTGCATAGCATGTTACTGTACTGAATACTGTAGCCAACTGTAACAGAATGGTAAGTGTGTATCTAAACGTATCTTAGCATAGAAATGATACAGTAAAAATACTGTATTATAATCTTATGGGATCAACATCATGTATGCAGTCTATCATTGACCAAAATGTCACTATGCAGCACATGACTATAATGCCATGATGTAAAGAATGAGAATCCGTATTAGGAGATGACTTGAAGTCTCTGTCACGTGAATGGAGAGAAAATATTTACAACACAAAATATAGGGCACTGTATTAAAAAACAAACAAACAGAAAAAAAACTCCTACACATCAATAAGAAAAAGGCAACCCAATAAAAATAAGGTATTATGTGCAATTCAGAGTAAGAAATGCAAGTGATCAATAAGTATATAAAAAGGTGTTCAACCCCTGGTAATCAGAGAAATACAAATTAAATCAACCAGACATTTTTGCCGGTCTGATTGGCAAAACTAATAGAATCAAGATTTGATGAAAGTATGGGGAAAAAGAACCTCCTCTACACTGTAATTGAAATGCAAATTTATATAGCCTTTTGAAGGACAATTTGGCATTATCTATAAATAACTAAAATGCTCATGTTCTTTGACTCAGGAACACTGCTCCTCAGAATCTCTCCTGTAGAAATATGTATATTCCCAAAGGTACTCAAAAGAAGTTCATTACAGCATTACTTATAATAGCAAACATTTGGAAAAAGCATAAATCCCTGGCAATAGGGGACTAGATAAATTATGACAAATTCATGTAGTAAAATGCTATGAACTATTTAAGAAAATAAAGTAGCTTGATATGTTGTAACCCACAGAGATAATGTGTTTATTTGTGTGTTAAGTGAATGGGCAAGTTACAGCACAATGTGTTTAGTCCTCTTTTTCTGGAAAGAAAAGAAAAAAAGTATATTCTGTAAATTTACAGAAAAAAGTCTGGAAGTGTGTAAAAATTGGATAAATTTAACATTAATCACCCCTGAGAAGATAGCATTTGAGGGTACAGGGGTATTTTTGTGTATGCATATACATAATGGTAGGATAATATGAAATTTTTACCCCCTTTGTATTTTCCTATATTTTTAAAATTAAAAAATAAAGAAGTAGTTTAATACTTTAAAGTGCTCCTGTAGCATGAATATAAAAGGGCTCAAAATAATAGAAATGAGAAATTTACAGAATGTTTTTAAAAAATACTTATTATACTAGATATTAAGCTGACTTTGAGTTTTAGATATGAATGATTCAAGCTAAACGTATCCTATACCAGAAATGCCTTTCCAAGATTTCTGAGAGTTGTGCGGGCTCACACTGACTTTTATTTTTGAGTTTCTGTTTTTGCTTAATTCCAGGCTTGTCCATATTTCACTTCCCAGAGTTGTTCTCATTGGTTGGTCTCATGCCATATCAGATGCAGAATTAGGCCCCCTTTCTTTGATTCTTTCCCTTTCTTAAGCATTTACACTAGGCATTTGTATGTGTAGCATACTTTTTTGAAGATTTGGTAAGGTAGGAAGGGTTTTTATTTAGAATACTGCAAATAATTTTAATTTTTTTTTTTTATTAAATCATAGCTGTGTACATTAATGCGATCATGGGGCACCATACACTGGTTTTATAGACCATTTGACACATTTTCATCACACTGTTTAACATAGCCTTCCTGGCATTTTCTTAGTTATTGTGTTAAGACATTTATATTCTACATTTACTAAGTCTCACATGTACCCTTGTAAGATGCACCGTAGGTGTAATCCAGAGCACTGCAAATAATTTTAGATGGAATGTTAGCCACCCACGGCCTTCAATTGCTTTACCACTTTGTGACCTTTCCTTGTCTCTAGTCAGCATGGCCTTCTACCAGGATGCGTTCTTTCTGTATACTAACACCATACCTTCTCTTCTCTGGTCTCTTTTTCTGCTCTTTACTCAGACCCTCAATTTCTATATCATGTTTAGGTAGAAAAGGCTAGTTACCACTTTTATTTTCTGATGTCCTTGAAGCCTCATCTTCCCCAGCCAAAACAGCCTATCAAGATGTATTCCTCAACAAAGATAGTTACTTTCCTGTCCCAGGAATTCCCAGAGTTCCCAGAGGAACTCTGGTGGCTGCTGTTAAAATAATACTTTCCTCTCTTTCACAGCACATTATAGTTATAAATGTAGCTGATAATTATTAATTCTTCCTGTTGGTTTTTTCTTCCTAAGTAAAGACTTATCCTTTGATGAGTAGTATCAATTGATGAGTCTTGATTGACCTTGGCTTCCAGCTGTGAAACCTAAGAGTTGTGAAATATTGACATCATTATGACACTTAATCACACTTCAATTTTTCTTAGGGACAGGGAGAAAATGACCTATAATTAAGCTAGAGCCTAATTCTTCTAAAAAAGTTAGTTTTATAATTAAAGTGTAAGCAGAAATACAATTCATGAAGTTGCAAATTATTCTTCTGTAATAGAACTTAACAGTTGGTCTATGAAGCATGGATAATATATATATGAGCCCCAATAAATATAAAGTGACCTTAACCAAAGTTAGTGTGTAAGATTTACATACTGCCTGTTAGAGGCAGTATAATATAGTGAATAGGAAGAAAGCCTTTGGTGTTAGAAAAGACTAAATTATTAACTCTGTTTTCTGTTCTTTACTGTGACCTTGAACATATAATGATATATACCATAAAACTGGCTTAGCATGGTGCCTGATTACATAGTAGTCAATACACAGTAAAAATAGAATGTTAGCAATAATTGCTATTACTTAAATAATATTTAATATTCTCATGTTTATTACCATGAATTTTTTAGTCTCACTTTAAATTCCCATGTACTCTTAGTGTGCATTCTATAATCCTATAACATTTCCTAGTCAATATAATCCCTGTTCTCTAAAACCATTTTATCAGGCTGCAGATAGGACACCCCTGGTACTAGTGCTCCATTTGTTTTCTGTTCTTCTTAGAGAGAAGCTCCTTGAAAACATAGCCTTCAGCTGCTTCAAACAGGATTTTATTCCTTCTGCTCAAGTGAAACTGCTCTTGTCAAAGTTTCCAGTGACTGCTACATTGCCAAATTGAGTGGCAATTCAGTAGTTACTTCTCAGTCTCCGTTTTACTCTACTGCAGTAATACTTGGATAGATTTCTTCAGCCTTCCTGAAATACTTTCTTCTGGCTTCTAGAACATTGTCCTTTCCTGATTTTCCTTCAATATCACTGGCCAATTTACTGAATCCTCTTTTACTTCCCTTCCCTGACTTCTAAATATTGATGAGCCCCAGAGCTCAGTTCTTGGACCTCTTTTCTTTCATCCTATTCAGTTCGTAAGTAATCTCACCCAGTCTCATTGCTTTTATTACCACCTTTAGAGTGATGTCACCTAAAGCTGTATCTTAAGTTTCAATCTTCTCTGAACTTCAGGCATGTATGCCCTATTGACTATACTACATCTTTGAATGACAAATACCCGAAACTTTGCATATTCTATGCTTCCCCCAATTTTACTCATATACTTACAAATAAATAGAACTTCTAGTTACTAGTCAGACAGAAATCTTGCATCTCCCTTGACTCCCTTTTCTTACACGTCTAGGCCATCAGCAGGTCTTAGCTCTCTGTAGCTACAGAGAGCTCCTCACCATCTTTACAAATGATCTCCATAGTCCAGCCACTGCTTTCTCTTGTCTAGATGACTGCAGTAGCTTCTTCATTGGTCTTCCTCCTTCCACTATTGGCCTCTATAGTTCTTTGTGCATATACCAACCAGAGTGACTCTCTCAAATCAGTAATTATTTTCCTATTTAAATTTCTTAAATAGTTTTCTGTATATTTACAGTGACTTCCCATCCATTTAGAATGATTTGCTGAATGCTTTGCTGCCTGGAAGTGGTTCTGACTTCATCTCCTACCACCTTCCATCGCCCTTATCTGTGCAGACACAGAAGCCTCTTCACTGTTCTTTGAATGCACCAAGCACATTCCTGCCCTAACACTTGTTCTTCTCTGTAATGTCCTGAAATGTTCTCCCAGTTATTCACTTGGTGTGTTCCTTCATGTCATTCACTTCTCTGCTCAAATGCCAATTAATCTTAACAACATTCCTGACCATGTGGTTATCTGAAATAGCACCCTGTTCCCCAGTCCTGCCCTCCTTCAGTCTCTCTTCTTTATTCTTTGTTTTTCTTCTACTAGTGCTTATTGCTCTTGCTATTTTCTGTAATTCTCTTCCCCCTTCTAGAAAGTTAGTTCACAAAATAAGGACTTTGAATATTACCAGTGGCACTCCATGTTTGTTGAATAAATAAGTAAATTACTTTTTTCTCTATCATATATCCTCTTATCTTACTAATGTCGTTTTTTTTTTGAAAGTTGGAAAAAAGTAATCTTTTAAAAAATTGTAAATACACATAAAATTTGCCATATTAATCATTTTAAAGTGTACAGTTCAGTGGCATTCACATTGTTCTGCTACCATCACCACTGTCTATCTCCAGAATTCTTTTCACTTTGTAAAACTGAAACTCTATACTCATTAGACAATAATTCTTCATTCCCTTTACCTTCTAACCCCTGGCAACCACCATTCCACTTTCTGTATTGGCGTCTACTTTCTCTATGAGTAGCCACTAAAAGGTAAGGTTTGAGCATCTGGAGAATGAAACCACCCCTCAGGTTTCTTTTTAACACATTCTTCTTGAGTAACTGCCCTGAGCTTGGTATTGTGCTAGGTGGCATCATCATACCTCACTACAACCTCAAACTGTTCAGCTAAATGTTTTCACAAGGGTTCAGCTGTGTTAGTCAATATGTGGGAATATTATGGAGGCAATCAACTTTCAAAAAGTAGCGATTCCTTTTTGTTGTTATAGCTGTCATTGTTTTTTGGCAGGATTTGGCTTGGTTCAGACCTGCCAGCTCTGGTGTATGTGGCTGGCGTCCTAGCTGCTGAGCTACAGGCACCAAGCCTGATTACTTATTTTAACATTGCTTTTCTGAAGGAATTACCTTTTCATATTCTCACAACCTACCCACCTATCCTCACAGCATGGAAGAAATGAATTTTTGTGTGTTTTTATTTCACTTTAATCTCTTTGACATTTTTCCTTACTTTTTCACTTATGATGAAAGGCAGTTAAAATAAAAAGGGGGTTGGCCACACACTGAACAGGAGAGAAACTAGAAACTTTATTGGTCTCTTTGGGTTAACAAATGGGCTGCATCAGTGTGCCTTAGAGTCATAAGAATGCCCTAAAACTGACAATCTGGTGAGATGATATAATTCTGGCGCCATTTATACAGGTGAGACATAGCCCAATTTGTTGTTCTTGTTTGAAGACTTATCTATAGAACTCTATGGAGAGGCTAAGAGTGAATGAACAATCCTTTCTTTCTAGATCTTCATCTGCTGGTGGACGTGGCCTGCAAGCAGGAGCACTTTCCAAAGGAGGAAGAATTAAAAGAGTGAGGAATGGATGACAAATGTGACATTGTGCACTAGCTGTAGCTGGAGGCAGACTAGCCTTGCACATGACACACTGTTGGGATTTTTTCGGTTCTGTTAAGGAAAAAAAAAGTATTTTTTGTTTTGTTAATTGAAAATTTTGTTAATGGAGAATTGGGAATTTGGTATTTACTACAGCTGTTTAGTTCAGATTATTTGCCTTGACAAACTAAACATCTAGCAGCCATGGTTTTTTGCTGCCCAGATCCCTTTCAAATGAAAAGTCCTGGCCTTCTGTTACAGTCAAGAAGCATCTAAAAACTGCCGCATCTGTGGTAATGGAGAATAATCTGTGTGTATGCTGATTCCATGTCTTGCCACTCTCAAACTGCACTCAGCACAGCCCCGGTCAGGAGTTCGGTTTCTCTGGTTCAAGTCACAGTGTGATCCTTTTAGTCAAGATTGTGTGAGAAACAAAAACGTGAGGTCACCAAAATCACAGGTCTAAATGGGTCAGGAATTCCAGGGAAGAAACTCTGGGAAAGAGTTAATTTTCCAAATGATTAACCAGAAAATCTCTCTTACTTCCTAACCCAGCATCAGTTTCAAGAGCAAGGCATCCGGACTTGGACCATCCATCACACTTAACAACCCCTGATTCTTTTATATTAATGGGAGCATTCTTCTATTTTCCTACCTTTCTTTAATTTTAATGATACATTATCATAAATAGTAAGGTTTTGTTAATATATCAGTTATTTAAAGGTCTTCTAAAGAAAACTATTTAACTTGTTTAGTATATGTATAAATGCTGATAGATTTAAAGGTTTTAAAGCTTTATATTTTTATTATCACAGGATAGAAGGATAAAGGATGCACATGTAATATTTTTACTTTGAAGGGGAATGTACAATGTGTGAAAATAACATTAAGAGATTTAACACAGTGTTTTCTTATTTTATATTTTTATATTCTGTAAGTAGAAATCTTCAACTATATAAGGGATTGTGTGCAAATTTGGGGAAAAATGGATTGTCATTTAGCAGAAGCTATGACTCTGATATTTAGAATTTTGGATAGTGGGATAGATTGTAACATTTTTTTCTTATCCCTTCTATAGGCTTCTAAATTTGAGTAGTAGGACTGTGGGACTCTTTTTTTAGGAGAGAAGGAAGTCTTGGATGTCCAATTTTTGTGGTTGATCTCTTACTTACTCATCCAATGACAGCAAGAAACTTTCTGATTTAAAGTCTTTTGCCTAGAACTTTCTTATCGGATTCTGCTTCAGTTCTCCTAATAAGCACTGAAGAAACAAAAGGAAAGCCTAGTATGTGAAACTAATTAAAAAGAAAAGGCACTTAGTTATGTGACAATATACTAGCTATTGTGGGTGTAGCAGTTCATTTCTTATATTGCATCGTGCCTTCCCAATGATGTTAAATCCTAGAAGTGTTGCAGAGATGTAGTTTTTTTTTTTTTTTAGAAAAGGGTGAGGTCTGTATTGTCTGCAGTGACTCAGTTTATATAGTAGAGTAGGTTCCGAAAAGTGGCCTATCTGGTCCCTCTGATTAGACTAGTTGATGTCCATGTTATGGGCATTTATTCATCTTTATTAGCAAGGTTTAAAAGATGAACATTTATCAAGACACCTACATCTTTTGGCCAGACTGTATAGTTTGACAGAGTATGTGAAGAGGAATCCCAATTTCCAAATGATGGAACTTTGCCTATTCTCTGTCATGTTGAAGAACTGATATACTGTGTAGGTGATATTCCTTTAAATATGGCTTTATTAGCTTCATATATGTTGAGATAATATCTTTTGAGGAACATGTGTCAAGCAGGAACCTTGGCATAGATTTAGTTTCAGTGGTTTTAAGGCTTAATTAATGAAATGCCTTAATCAGCTTTCCAAACTTTTTTATATATGAATTCAACAGACCAAGGAGCTGGATCTCCTGCTGTGTTCACCTGCCTGGTACCTATCAACTAAAGCTATCATTAATGACTTGGGAACAATGCCAAAAGGTATAATAAAATCTTCATGTGAATTAGCCAGTAGGGTCTGCACAACTAGTCAACTAACAGGGTTCCTGACTAGCATCTCAGTATTTCAGCACCTTAAGCACCAATAAATTTCAATCAGTCAAAAATAAAGTGAGTGTTCCAACTAGACTTGGTGTCTTGCTTGTTTTTACTGTTTGCTAGATGATCAATAGAAAACTCAATCATTATGACATTAATAGTAAAGATCAAAAGAGAATATACTGTTTTTTTAAGAATCTGATCTGAAAAAATTTTTTTTTCATTTTCACTTGAACAGTGGTTGAATTTTTAAAATGCCATTAAGGGTGAGGACAATTCTTAGACATTTTATAGAAACTTAGTTTTTAGAAAAGGATGAATAATATTTAGTGAATTTAGTCAATCCAGAGGTGAAAGTGGATCTGAAGGATCTGCCTCATATGTAAGTTTAGGTAGGAGATGTCATTTTGAGATGAGAATTTCAATATGATAGTGATGGCATATCAGCCCCTGAGGGATAACTCTGAAATGTTGAAGGTGCGGAATAAGTTCTTTTACAATTATGGTGACCTAAATAAACATAGTATATCAGCAAACTAAACTACATAGAGTTGTTGGTTCAATCCCAACTTTCTCAAGGTCCTTAGGTTCGTGATACATATCATTCCCAGATCTCAGAGTTTCCTCAAGAGAAGGCAACCGTATTTGTAACTTTCTTCTTTCCTTCAGTAAGTGCATGTATTAACTGTGAGGTTTAGATCCCTTAATTCCTTTGCTGATTTCAAGCAGGAATGAACAAGCCAAAGTCCATTTGTAGGTTATTTTTTGTTTGGTTTAATTTTAAGGATATTTTTGTGTATGTCAATGATATATAATCTGTATTTTGCATTATTTATGCTGTACAATTATATGGCACACAGAGTAAAAACACTAACTGTAACATAACATTAAAAAAATTCTTTCCAGCAGAATGAGACCTCTTCCTGTCCTTTTGGGAAAGGAGCTGTTTAAAGGTCTATACTAAAAGTCTGGGCACAGTGGCTCAGGCCTGTAATGCTAGCACTCTGGGAGCTTGAGGGATTAGATTGCTTCAGCTCAGGAGTTCGAGACCAGCCCGAGCCAAGAGTGAGACACAGCCGGGCATTGTGGTGGGTGTCTATAGTAGTCTCAGCTACTTGGGGAGGCTGAGACAAGAGAATCACGTGAACCTAAGAGTTTGAGGTTGCTGTGAGCTGTGATGCCACAATACTCTACCAAGGGCAACAAAGTGAGACTCTGTCTCCAAAAAAAAAAAAAAAAAAAGCCTACACTGTGGTCCTTCTCATCAGAGGGTTCCAGATTTGTGAACTCAGTTAACAATTTTTAAAAATTCAGAAAAAAAATTTCATCAAATTCCAAAAAGCAAAGCTTGAGTACTCTGTTGAATACATGCAAATTAAGTGATGTATTAGGTATCATGAATAATCCAGAGATGACTTAAAGTATACAAAAGGATATGCATAGGTTATATGCAAATACTATGCCATTTTATGTAGGGGATTGGTATTCTCAGGGCGAACTGAAATTAGTCTCCTACAGACACTGAGGGATGACTATACCTGGGTTTTTAAGGTCCAAACAAGAAAAAAAATTGCTAAACTAAGAATTAGAATTTATCTCTGTGGTACGTTTATTAGATCAAAAATGCTATTTCTCTTCTCATAAACTTTATAAGGAAAAAATATTTAGAATAAATAGGTAGCTCATACTTTTTGCTTTCAGAGCCCGTATGTCATTAAATATTTTACAACAAACCTACAAGGCAATTATCAGTAACATTTTACAGATGATCAGAGTTTCATTTTTACATGAGGTAAAAACATGTAATATTTGCCATCATAACCATTTTTAAGAGTATGGTAGATTTAACAGTATTGACATTTGTATAATTTTGAAAGTTTATGGCAGCAGTTCAAAGTAAAATGGCCACAGTCAAATATAATTTTGTAAATCTAAAAATTCAAATGTTATAAATATATTAGAAACTTGCATTATTTCTAATGACAAAGTATAGTTCATGAATGTGGTAATTAGCCAAAATCACTTTTTTGCCCCCAAACACTCATATTTTACCCCTTTGTATTGATGACATAGACTTACTTGCAATTTTACATTGAGGGCATAGGTTTGCTCCATATTATTATTTCATCTCTTAAGATGTGAAAAGAAAGTAACAGTTGGATTTCCAGACTTCTGATATTAACCTGATCTGAAAGCTCTGTACAGGCATATTTTAGACAGAACTACTGAATTTAAAGCAATAAGAGCTGAGGAAAAGCTATGCGTAAAATGTACCGAGCTCTTCGCGGGCTAGCAGACATAAAAGCAGCAGTAAAGCAGTAAGTACTACAGCACAGTATTACTTCATTGTGGCTTTGTGCCATTTGTAGACACTAAAACCCGGAAAAAGCAGAAATCCCCTTGAACTTATATTTGCAAAACCTTGAATCTATTCTTTTATCTTACGGATTTCCTTTATTTTTTTCTGTTTATTTCCTCATACCATCATCTGTGCTCTGTTGGGTGCAGAATCTGCTTAGCTATGTTTGAGTGGCCCTGATTGACATGTGGTAGCTTGCTTACCCAGATTAAGGTATTGAGAATTGAACTGGATGCAGTTTGGCTGTGGCTCAATAGAGGGAGTAGAGGAGCTGAGTGAGGGTAAGCTAAAGAACGTGTCTGGTTAAGTGTGTGTTGTGTGTTTGCATATCAGAAGGAGGAGGGGCAGGCTGGGGGTGGTTGCCTCCAGCTGCTCCACCCTCACTTTGTCAGCAGGTAGAGAGCGTGATTGCAGTCCCAGGGGAGGGAGTCAGAGCTAGAACACCAATTACAAACCACAGCCTTCCTGCTCTAGGGAGTTGATCCAGAATTGTCTTTCTGGAAGGGAAGCACTCGAATTCTTCGGAACTTTCCAAGTCCATCCATGATTCAGAGACATTGCCTTCACCCTCTGGGTTTTCTGTGTTTCTGGTAGTGAATTATTGCTGATGCATTTGCTACTTCTTTTCTCTTTCAAGATTTGATCGTTTTATATGCTGTTCGGAGAGGAAAAGAACCTTTGTTAGAAAGATTTCAGAAATAACTTTGGACCTTCTCTAAGTGATTTTAGAGTTCTTGGGGACAGTAGCTCTCATCCTGGAGTAAGTTTCTGCCTTTGACCTGCATGGATTATTTTTTCAGGCTGTGGAATTTCTCGGCACCTACCTGTAGTGTGGGGCACTTGGTTTGGTTGCAGAGTAAGAAGGTTGGAAGAATGAGCTGTATTTTGAGCTGTATTTGGTTAAGCAGTTGAAACCTTTTATGAACAGGATCTGTAAAAGCATAATTGAATTTGTTTCACCCCCGTGGATTCCAGTGGGCCCGACAGCGCAACAGGTTTGCAGATTTCTTTTGAAATTCTATTTTTTCCCCTCCCTCTGCCTCAGCAAAAGAAAAAGAAATCTGTATAACAGGTTCACGTTCAATTGCTTGGCTTTTCAGCACTTACTCTGAAGACTTTAAAAGATTCTAAACTTGACCTCGGAGTACAGCAGGTTTTGTGAGTGAAGTGCATACTTACTTAAGAGTGCACATTTAAAATTTTTATTCTGTGTTTGTACAGAGACCCAAATTCTCATATGTGTCTAGAAATAGCAGAATCTGCTTTACTCAGGCTTATTTGTATTTTTTCAGGGTATTCTATTTAGAGCCTGCGACTGGTCATCTCACTGCTCCCTCTATCTTTTATTCTCCACCCCCTCAAGGAATTTGAAACGTGTTAGGAATAGTCCTTTGTTTTTCTTAGGAATCTAAAAAATTACAGATTATAAGATCTGGTATTAAAACAGTTTCCAAAAGCATCTCATGGGAAATCAAAGTTCTTGGCATTCTCAAGCTGGAGAAAAAATCTGGAATTCCTAGGCAAGAAAGGAAAATGAAGATAGAAATCTGAATTTTAGCTGGGAAAAATAACTGGGATGCTAACTTTTTCAAGTATTTTGATTATGACAGTTGGAAAGGTTGCAATGCTCAGGATTATCCTATAAATAGGTGAAGATTTATAAATTAGCACCTGATTTATAGACAGCTTTTGGTAGAACACAAAACTATATAGTATGTCTATGTTCATGGAAATTATGTAAATTCAGTGGGCCTAGAACTTTGGCTACATTGAAATACAGTTTAATGTGGAAACTTCTAAATACATGATTTAGCATCTTTGGACATCCCTCAAGGCATAGTCTGACATTTTTATTACATTCTTTCTTTTCCCCTGTGAAGAATAATTCTCCTTCTGGTCTTTAGTCATTCACCATTAAGAAATGTTGTGGCTTGAAAAGGGTTATCTCTTCATTTTCTGAGCTGGAGTTGTTCACTCTCACCTTTGATGCATGGCCTTAGCTGTTTACTTTGCCTTGTTTTGTCCGTGAACATTGGGTTTAGTGCCTGGCAACTTGATGCATATGGAAGAGCAACACCAAGTGATCCGACCTAATAAAAATTAACAGTGTGACTTTCAATCTCAAGCAAAGTTGGAAATTCCAAAGAGAAGTGGTAATATCTTTACTAGTCAGAGTAAAGATGGGAGAAAATGACATACCTGCAGCAGAAGTGGGCTGAAAACTCCCTCTTCTATGCCCAGCCAGGAAAGCCACCTGTTCTTTGGAATATACTTTAGAGAAAGAAAGGGCCAAAACTACTACTTGCCTTTCTGAAACTGAAGCATAAATTCTCTTTCCTTCCATTTGTCTGAATCCAAGAACTTGCATTTGGTACTAGCTGGTGGAAGCAGTATGTATGGCCAAAGTGCTTTGCTGCAGCTGGTAGCATGAGTGGTGGCCACCAGCTGCAGCTGGCTGCCCTCTGGCCCTGGCTGCTGATGGCTACCCTGCAGGCAGGCTTTGGACGCACAGGACTGGTACTGGCGGCAGCGGTGGAGTCTGAAAGATCAGCAGAGCAGAAAGCTATTATCAAAGTGATCCCCTTGAAAATGGACCCTACAGGAAAACTGAATCTCACTTTGGAAGGTGTGTTTGCTGGTGTTGCTGAGATAACTCCAGCAGAAGGAAAATTAATGCAGGCAAGTATAACTTTATCATATTTTGTGTTCTATCTGTTTGAAATATGTCTTCTTTTGTCTCCCAAGTCAAATATACAAGGACGTCTGCTGCTTAGCCTTTGTTTTGTTCCATCTTTTAAGGATATTGCCTTAATTGGCAATCTAAAGCAAATTCTTATTTTATAATCCAGAAGAAATATATCAATCATATATTTTAGAAGATTATATGCTTATTTTTAACTGGTACTGCATAGCCTTTTTAGATACATATAATGAAACTCTCTTTCTTGGTGATATATTCTGGACACTAATTTTTGATGGATGACATATATGGGCTTGTATTTAATTGACCTGAAGATTGTACCTTACATACAGTTTAAATTTGAAGTGAGCACTAAGAAGGTTGATTTCAATGGTCAGATGCACCTGAAATTTTAGAATGCCCTTGGCACATACTTGATTACTGTGTTACTTTTAAAATTCAGTCAAGTTTGAATGCTACGGCTGGCGTATGCCACATGTGGCACCTTATTGCTAAACCCAAAATGGAGAGGACTGGATTACAAAATGGACACAAGGTATAAACCTGCCTCCTGCTTACTTTGGTCTTGTCCATACATAATTTTATCATTTTCAAAAATTAAACATCTTTTTTTCTTTATTTACCCACTAAGGTTTTCAGTTGGTTTCTTAAGCTTTCAAGCTGTGAATTTTGCCTGTAAGTCATTCATTTGTAGCCTATTCTTTATGAATTTATGAACTGACTGGGGCCAAAGCATTTCATAGACCAATTGCTCATTCTCCATGGCGAAGACAGCCTGGAGGGTGATAACTTTTTAATGTGCCTTCTACCGCCCAACTTCATAATGTTTATTGATACAATTTTATTATATTAAAGGATACTTTTTGCTGTAGCTCTTGGGACACAGGTTAAAATGTTCTCAAATATGATCTATCTCAGCATATATACTCAGATTTTTATTTTGTGATATGAACAGAACCAAAGTATTATGTTAAATTTAAATGTTTGTCTGCTTAGAGAAAGAAAGTAGGAAAATTATAGAACTTTTTTCCAAGTGTGAATTTTTATATGTGTGGTTTAGTGGTCCTTCATTATCACTTCTTAGGCAGTATTTTGAAGCTGGGATAAAGTGGAAGAAGAAGTGGGTAAAGTGGAAGGCTCTATTGTTCAGAAAAATAAACAGGAAAGAAGGGTTTATCTGGGAAAATGGCCCAAGACTCTTTTGGGTAAGAGTCTGTCATTTAGTTTGGACTCTTGAGATGGAATTAGAGATGCTTAAAAATTGAAATCATACATCATTTTGAATATAACCATTGGAAAGGAAGCCTCCTTCCTGACCTTGTCTAGTTAGTACCCTGAAGCATGAGGTGTGTGCACCATTTTAATTCTTACCATTAGTAATCTTATTATAGAAACATACTTTGACATACTATGTATGTGAGGTTTGGGGGATCTATACTAAACTCTGTGCCTTATTAATGCCTTGTGATAGCATGTTCAACAGGCTAATTACGTGCTGCATAAAACAGTTTCCTCTTTTATTTTAAATTTGTTGTCTTCTATTATTATGAAGCTGTACATACAGTTTCTGTGTTTTCACACAGGAAAAGGTAAACAAGGGGCATCATTTGGCATGTAGTCTCTTGACTATTCATTATTTTATCAATCTTTATCATATTTTCTTTTATTCTGCCCTTTTTCTCACTATGGCAAATCTTGCTAATCTTGATATTTTTATGAAGTGTTAACTTTGAGCCTATCAGTATATTTTAAGTATTGTTGTTTACTATCTGTTTGTTATTTTTGAGACGGTCTCACTCTGTCGCCCTGGATAGGGTGCTGTGGCGTCATAGTTCACAGCAACCTCAAACTCCTGGGTTCCTGCCATCCTCCTGCCTCAGCCTCCCAGGTAGCTGGGGCTACAGATGTTTGCCAAGATACCAGGCTAGTTTTTCTGTTTTTAGTAGAGACAGGGCCTTGCTTTTGCTCAGGCTGGTCTCAAACTCCTGAGCTCAAGCAATCCCCACCTGCCTTAGCCTCCCGAAGTGCTAAGATTGCAGGCATGAACCACTGCACCTGGCCTCTTTACTTTCTGAAGAGGGAAATTCAGTGTGTCTTCCTGAGGACTTTGAAGCTTTATGGGAATAGTTTTACATCATTGGTAATTTTCATTCTCTCTCTGTGCTCCTTCTAGGTCATTAATAAATTTTTATACTAGCATAGTATTAATTTCTATATACTTTCCATATTAGTCTTGGTTTATAGGCTGTTAATCAATTTTTAATCCACAATGGTTACTAAATTTTCTTAATAGCCTCTTATGAGAAATTTTATTTTTTAAAACAACCTTTTGAATTATATGTATCAATTTTTCTTATCCACTATTTGGTTAACTCTTTCGAAGAACTCTAGCTGTTAGAGACACATGGTTTACACTTTTGGAATCCATGCTGATTGTTCCTTATCAGATTATACTGCAACTCAGGTTTATTCAACTGTGGTTTGCCAAGTCTTCCATTTAACTAAAATTCTGTTTATATCTTCTGGAGTTGTGCTTTGCTGCACTTTAGCTTTTTTAGTGGATAGCTGGCACCCTGGTATCACAGATTTAAAAGGAATCTTCTCTATTGGCTTTGAGGAATTTTGGACAATTATAAGTTCTACTTATGAATTATTCAGCTACCTATTAAGATTGGTTGTCCCCAAAGATGTAGTCAAGTCTTTGTAAAACTGGGGATGCTGTGTACTGAAAAATGTAAGAGTCTGAGAACAGTGATGCACAAAATAATAAAACCCTTCTTTTGGTTTCTGGAATTCCCAGAGAGTTTCTGAAAAATAAAACATTTTTATACATTTTACTCAATTAATTTGGGGTAGGTACAATATCATGAGGACCAACTTAACTGAATTTTCATTTGTAGTACAACTTTAACTTTCCTTAGACAAAGAGAGACAGACCTTGACAATGTGCCCTCATTTGTTTAATAACAAAATAGATGATAAAATTGCCTCGGAAATAATTTTTATCTAAACGTCGTCCAATGGCTGTATGGATAAGGGAAGTGAAAGCCAAGCCTTGATGAATTTTTGTCCTGATTCTTATCCCTCATCCTGTGCTTAGATTCTCTTTGCCAATAACATCCATTTTACAAGGCATGCTTAAAGTTTTAAATTGTATTCTTCTCAAAGTACTAGAAGAAGGTCAAAATCCAAGAAGAAATGTTGCCTTTGCTATATTCCCTTCTATTTATCAAATCTTCTCTTTTCCATTTCAAAACTTCCTATCTTAGTCCTGACCAAATTATATTATTTTTCCTATTTTGCCCCAGAGTTGCTTCTTTATATTACCATATCATTTCAAATTCTTTTGTATGTTTGCTATTGTGCTTAAAGTGTCTTATTCTTAGATTTCTCTTACATTTGCCAATATCTTTTATCTCTTCCACTTCTCCGATTTTCTTCTACCTTTTTTTTTCTTTTGTTTTTTACTCAATTTATATATTTAGAATAAACTTCCACTCCTGTTCTGATCAGTATTTGTCTTACTAGTCATCAAAAATTCAGGTCAAGGAAATTTTTCAGATCTAATTACTTAATAATGACTGATAAAAAGGACTAAATGCTAGTGACTATAACTTCTTACTATCTTTATTTTCACTTAGTTTTACCATTGCATTGTCTAATTTCTAGTTTTCTGGGTTTTGTCAATGTTTGTATTATTTATAGTAATATTATTGCTACCACTTTCTAAAAAGTATTAGTCATATTTCCTTCCTCAAACCCCGTTCATTACAGATATTATTTAGAGCAACAACTCAAAATTAATCTTTCTTTTCAGAGCAAAAGCGTGAGAGGATCTTACAGTAGCAAAAGAGAGATCACCAATTCTGTAACTATTACTTTTCCTGCTTAGCTGGTTGTCCTGGATTTTCTTAGACTCCAGGATAAAGTTACGATCAGATTAAAATGTACTGCCCTGAGGCTTCAGACCTATAATGGGAGAAGTGGTAGCTTAGTACTGGTATTTGGTCAGTAGCAGTGAACACCTCTTGGACAAATTCCTTTTTGCACAATGTCTCTGCTTGCCTCTTAATTTTGCCTATTAGTCAACACATAGTTATCCTATCTTTGCATTTTTACTTTATTCGTAGTCAGAGCCTGAAACTTCATAATTAAAGTTTTGGCCAAAGCCAGAGAGAAAATCTTATATAGCAAACTAGAGTTGGCAAAGTAACTAAACTTTGACTTAGGGGTCTTGACATTTAGTTCTAACTCTCCCACAAAGTTTTGTGATTTGGGACAAAATAGTGTTTTCTTTTCTAGGCTTTTGAATTCCTCTCTGTAAAATTGAGGGATTAACATATAACAGCTACCTATTTTGCACTATGCATTTTACAGGTATTAGCTCATTGAATTCTCATAATAGCTTTATAAGAAAGTTCAGTACTTTTATTCTACACATTTTACAGATAAAACTGCAGATTAAAATGTTTTATAGCTCTAAAATTCTGTATATCTAAGAATATCATAGATGAACAGAATATCAGTACAGGCCTTTGTACAAATAGTTAATTTCAGAGTAAAAAGAAATGAAAGTTATAGGCATTGTTTTCTGAGTTAAATCCAGAACATACAATATCCTGCAACCACCTAATAATTTCTGGATTTCTTCTATTTCTATTTCATTTGCAAAGGTAAATCAGAATGTTTATTTACTCAGTATCTCCCTTTTATTTATTTATTTATTTAGAGATAGGGTCTGGCTCTTGTCCCCCAGGCTAGAGTGCACTGACATTATCATAGTTCACAATAGCCTCCAACTCCTGGGCTCCAGTGATCCTCCTATCTCAGCCTCTGTAGTAGCTGGGACTAAAGGTGCATGCCAACATGCCCAGCTATTTTTTTTATTTTTATTTTTTGTAGAGACAGATGTCTCATTTATTGCCCAGGCTGGTTTCAAACTCCTAGCCTTAACTCCATCCCACCTTGGCCTCTCAAAGTGCTAGGATTATAGGTGTGAGCCACAGGTGCTGACTTCAGTATCATCTCCCTTTTCATGAACATCTTTCATTAATTTTCTTTTCATTTTCAAACAGTCTATGGTAAATTATCTAATAGAATTGCCTGACATAATAAACTTTGAAATATCATACATAAAACTAACATTGTTTTAGGTTAGAGCTCCTTGGATATAGAAATTTTAAAATAGATTTTGTTTTGTTTTAAAATTTTTTTATTTTAAATTATTATGAATGCATAATAATAGTTACAGGTACATATGATAATTATCTTATTATAGGGTATATGTGCTGTTTTGATATAGGCACATAATGTGTAATAATCAAGTCTGGGTAATTGGGATATTCATCACCTCAAGCATTTATCATTTTTTTCTAATCACTTGGTCTAAGGTAAAGCATTTGTCATTTCCTTTTGTTAGGAATATTCCAATTCCATTGTGATGTTGTTTTGATCCTAGTTTTTAAAAGAAGTACAGATATATATATCTGTGTATATATATGCATATGTATAAACAAGATATGGTTGACTCTTGGTTATTTATGTTATTGAAGGTGGAGAAAATTCAATCAATAATTGACTGTGGTATGTAGTCAGAAGTACACCATCGGAAACAATTCTTCTTTGTGCAGAGACATAGTTAGGTACTTGTCTCCTGTGATCCCAGTTCAGAGCCTTCTGGACTTGGCTTTTAGAATCTTCTAGATTTGACCTGGTGTTAGAAGTCTGGCAACCAGAAGAAAGAAAAAAGGTGCAGAATGTTTTTCATGATAATTTTTCAAGTTTAGAAGGTGTATCTTCTAAAAACAACCATCTAATAGATTTGTATATATAAGAGTTCTGTATTTCATGTGGAAATCCAACAGAAAATTTAAGTACAAAATTTATGAATGTCTAGTTAATGGGAGGTAATGAATGAGGTATGCCCATGGCCATTGCTCCTATCGGGTTACTTAGTGTTCATTTCGCAGATTCTAGGGGGTAGGCATTTTCCTTGGTTTTTGTAGTTAAGTGCATGCGTATGTACATATGTATATTTAGTCTTTTTCTTTATCTAAAAATTAACCATACTTTACTTTTTATACAGTATTACAGGTATTCCTGGAGCTTATGGCTTTGTTTTTGTTTTTAATTTTCTTAAAAAAGCCTTTATATTTTGTTCAGTGGAAAGAGTTCATTGGAAATTTTTTGTGGCCCCCCTCCCACCTTCATAAGTATAGGAGAGGAAAAAGAATACTATAAATGAGCAATGTATCATTATAGGTGTCCTGTTCAGAACCAGAATTGGTAGCAGGGTACTGTTAAAGAAGTGTGTGAGAATGATGTGCCACTGGAGTTATGAAGTAGTTTTCTTCTAAGAATCTTAAAATAATTCACAAATACCTGCAAGCCAAACATTTACTCCATTTTATAGACAAGGAAACATACTTGGGCAGAGAAAGCAAGTAAATTATCCAAGAACAAAGTTGCACAGAGGGTGACTCATTCTGCTTTGCAGGGCACAGAAGAATAATCCAGTTTTTAAGGAATCTGAAGATGTGGATTTTTCAGGAGTCAATCCTACAGAGTAGATATTCTGAAAAATGAAAATATTGTCAATAGCTGAGGTATCCTCTATTTGGACTTTCATTACTCAGTGGGATAATTCACTAAAAAGCCATTGGTGAAGCAGCTTGCCAACTTTATGTCTCAGAAAGCCTTATGAGCTAATGATCTCATCTACATTCATTATTCTTTTGAGAATTACTAGAGTAAAAGCTAAAGGCTTTAAAATGGTCTGTCAGGCGCTTCATGATTTGGCCTGGCACCTGCACCTTTTACTTCCTTGCCCCTTCACTCTGCTTCAGCCACGAGGACCTTTTTGTTGTCCATCAGTTAGACCAGACATAGTCTCAACCTAGGGCCTTTCTACTTGCTGCTCCTACAGCCTTAATTATACCCCAGATATTCTCTTAGTCTCCCAAATGTCACCCTCCAGTGTCAAATATACCTTCTCAAAGACACCTTCCTAGACCATCCTATGCTGAAGGCCTCTTCCTGTTTTCCCCAGGACTTATATACCCCTTTCCTCCTTTATTTTTCTTTACAAAATTATTGACATATGACATGCTGTAATGTTTTACTTTTGTGTGTTGTGTTTCCCCTCAGTGGAATATGAACACCACGAAAGCAGGGATTTTTGTCTCTCTTATTCAAAGATATCTCCCTGGAAATAGTGTCTTAGTAGTGCCTAGACATAGTAAGTATTCAATGAATACATCCTGAATGAATGTAAAGAACATGTCATGGTGGTACTGATAGCTAGGAGATAAGTCTAGGATATCATGTAATAATTTATCTCTTCACATTTTTAAGTATATTAAAAGGTCAGTTATTTTGAATGTGGGGGGTTTGATATATCATGCTGTGTCCTTTACTCTTCTTACTAATGTTGTTATTTCAAAATTATAAACTTGGTGGTAATCAATATGTTTGAGGTACTCCTTTACATGGAATTTTTATATTTTTTCTTTAGTTTATACATAGCTCAACTCTTGCTGTTTGGGAAATTCTTGTTTTCCAAGAAAGATTTATTGGAGTCTTGATTTTAAACCTTAGATCGTAAGATATTAGCATTTATACAAAGGACCTCATTTTCTTGGTCCTTAAATTTGTGATTTCTAATTCTAGTTTTAAGATACCCTAAAGCAGGGCCAGGTGTGGTGGATGGCTCTGGCCTGTAATCCTAGCACTCTGGGAGGCCAAGGCATGAGACCCCATCTCTAATAGAAATAGGAAAAAAATTACCCACACATGGTGGCAGGTGTCTGTAGTCCCAGCTACTTTGGGAGGCTGAGGTAGGAGGATTGCTGGAGCTCAGGAGTTTGAGGTTGCTGTGAGCTAGGCTGACACCACAGCACTCTAGCCTGGGCAACAGAGTGAGACTCCGTCTAGAAAGAAAAAAAAGAAAAGATACCCTAAAGCAGTAGTAGTTAATATTTTTGTGTGTGCCATAGGCCCCTTGAGAATGTGATAATTGTTATTGACCAGATACACAAAATACACATATATATTTATCATACACAATTTTGTATAAAATCCCAGTGAATTGACAAAGTCTTTGAGACATATCTGGAGATGTAAGAACTCTAGGTTAAAGACCTGCTGTCCTAAAATAATCCCAATTAATTTAAGAAATAAAATCAGGTGCCTGTGGCTGAAGCAGCTAAGGCATCAGTCGCATATACCTGAGCTGGAGGGTTCAAATCCAGCCCGGGCCTGCCAGACAACAATGATGGCTACAACCAAAAAATAGCCGGGCGTTGTGGTGGGCGCCTGTAGTCCCAGCTACTTGGGAGATGGAGGCAGGAGAATCGCTTGAGCCCAGGAGTTAGAGGATGCTTTGAGCTTGCGGCAACCGCTTGAGGCTCGCTCGTTCTCTCAAAAAAAAAAAAAAATGAAAGAAAGAAAGAAGAAAGAAAACCACATTTTCAAAACTAGCTAACCCTAGGTTTACTTAATTTTAAAAGTTTTTATATGCATTACTTGAAGTCACCCAACAGTGTTATGACAAAAAAAATTATAAGAACGAGGCCTAGAAAAGCACTCCAGAAGTAAAAATTGCTATGTGACAGAGATCTGCTTATGTGCAGTGAAGGAATTTTGTTCTCCAAATATTTTTTTCTTTTTTCTTCTTTTTTTATCCCACAGAATCTAGAGTTATGCTTTTCAATATTAAATGAAACAGTACATCAAGAAATTCTTATAGTCCTTCCTACAGCATGATTGTGTCACTGATAGGCCTATAACAAGGGTATTTTACTAATAGATTTTGATATTAGTAGAACTATCTACTAATGCCCCATGTGTCTATTTGGTTACTAAATTCAGAGAACAGAGTATAGAACAAAGTTTAATGTTACTTTCCATGCCTTTAGTTTCCACCCCTTTAAGCTCCATTGCATTCCCTAGGGTAGGATTCCTTGGGCCTTAAATTTGTATTTGATCGAATGGAAAACTCTCTCTCTCTCTCTCTTTTTTTTTTTTTTTTGTAAAGGCAAGATTTGTTATTCCTTGCTTGTTTTTAAATAACAGGTAAGCTACTTTACTTACTCTTTTATCTGGGTTCTAAACATTACAGTTCATGGATAAATTGTTTTGTTCTGTACTTAATATATTAGAGTTTAATTTAATATATTAATATAATTAATATTAATTAATTATATAATTAATCTATACTTAATATAGTGGAGTTTAATTATTTACTATATTGGAGTTTGTGTTTAATTTTCAAATTTAGAAACATCAAAGTAATTAAAATGATTTTAAAAGTTAAAGTTTTTTAAAATTGTAAGCACAGGCCCACATTATTCCTTGAGATAGGATTAGATTACAATATTTAGAAATTCTGATTCCTGAATCTAAATTAGTGGTAGTTGTTCAAGATGGCAGCAAAACTATATTCAAGACCACTGTTGTTGTTTTTTAACCTAGAATACTGTTTTGATGGAAATTTTAATACAACTATAATTTTAAATAGCACATTCAACTATCATGTACCTATCAATTTCGTGCATGCTAATATGTAAAAAGGGTACTATTGTACATATATAAACACAGTAGAACCTCTGTAAGTTGACCACCCAAGGGACTGTACCAAACTGGTCAACACCCAGAGGTGGTCAACATCAGGAACTAAGCCTATTATACTGATCGTACATGTGGTGAATGTCCAGTCTGTGAAAATTAGGTCAACGTAGGGAGGTAGTCAAGTATGGAGGTTCTAGTATACATGACAATTGAGAAATACTAGTGATATTGTCATTTCTGTAAAATAATTTGTGTGAAACTGAAGGCTAATATAATATTTTAAGTCTAAAACAAATCTGTAATCTACGATTACAGATTTCCGTTGTTTTCCCTCAAACGATTTTCTACAGTCTTATGAATTATCCACCCTAAAACAACAGCAACAACATATTTTATATGATCCTATTTTGATGTTCTCTTGTTTATATATCTTCTACTTAGAATCATATTGATTATCTGACGTTAAAATTCTGTGACCAGGTTTTTTTAAACTTTGTGAACAACTCTGTTGGCACTGTATTAGGATTAAGTTCTATTCAGTTTTCCATTCCTAGAGTAAAATATAGTTTTGCTGGCAGGGAAGAGAAATGGGAAAGGTATTCCATTTGTGAAATACAGAATAATTGTCAAATTTCAAACAAGAGGAAAAAAACACCTAGTCCAGTCTTCTCATTTTACATATGAAGAAATGAGCCCACAGAGATTAGTGCTTGATTGCCAAAGAACCACCAATCTGCTTCTGTATGTTACTAGCAAACATTTTTAGTGAAGTTTCATATATTTTAAACTTTTTTTGGTAATTGCCAGGAAATTGAATTTCCCCTGAACACTCCATAAAGAAGATGTTATAGACTCCTGCAGGGTCTCTTTCCTCTTTGATCCCTAGAAGGTGTACTTTAAAATCTTGTTACAATTCAGCATTATTTCATAAGGCACGTGTGTCACTTATTCTGCCATAGAATAACTGCATATCAGGGAGTCTGCAGTCTTGCATCCTGTCCTCAAAGCAATAGAGGATCTTTATAAATTATGTCAAGGCTGAGAATCTTAGCAGGAATGGAAGCTACCCTGGATTCCCTGGGTGCCTTATAATATGGTTTTCCTACTATGTGCCAGATATCGTGGTAGGTACTGTATGAATTTAAAGAACTCCTTAGCCTAGTCCAACAACTAAAACATCAGGAAACATTATGTGCTGAATGCCAAAGGAGAGATGTAGGCATAAATGCATTGGAGTGCTGATTATCATTTTCTCAGGAGTTAAGAGACTGTGGTAATTCTGTCTCTAGTTCCCTATGACTGAGGAAAAAACAAACAGAATCATTAAATTTTAACCCAGGCAATTTAAGTAGCTTAAATTTAGAGAACAACTACAGCCCAGTCTTACCTTCTAATTTTTCACTGTCGTCAGTTAAATACAATATATGGTATTCCTGCATGTATAATACTCATATGTAGCATTTTCTTTAGAAGTCCACATGGCTGGAAACCATGGCTTTCTTTTCAAATTGCAAACTGACTTTCTAAAATGTATAAGAAGTTTCTGTTAAATTATAGTAAAGTTAAAACAGTTAATTTCACTTTGAACAGGATTCAACACAATTGGCTTTTTTAAAAATTAAATCATAGCTGTGTGCATTAATGCAATCATGGGGTACAATGTGCTGGTTTCATATACAATTTGAAATATTTTCATTGAACTGGTTAACATAACCTTCAAGGCATTTTCTTAGTTATTGTGTTCAGACATTTATATTCTACATTTAGTAAATTTCACCTGTACCCTTCTAAGAAGCACCGTAGGTGTGGTCCCACCAATTACCCTCCCTCCACCCATCTTTCCTCCTCCCCTCTCCTCCCTTGCCCTTTTCCCCTTTCCCCATATTCTTGTGCTGTGATAAATTAGTTTCATAGTAGGGCTGAGTACATTGAATACGTTTTCTTCCATTCTTGAGATACTTTTCTAGGAATAATATGTTCCAGCTCCATCCAGAAGCTCTGTCCAACTTGAAGTGGGGTGATCTAGGGGACTCTATCCTGAAGTTTGA